>LPNX010134768.1:9911-29100 GCA_001517045.1 Pseudotsuga menziesii
TCTATTTCTTCACAAATCCTTGGATTCGCCAGCCATTTTTCTAGCATTCTCAACACCTCAATTTACAATATGTAAGAAACACATCCAAGTGTTGTTATTCTTTCTCAATACCTACACAATCTATATACACACAAATTTTCAATTCCAAAATAATGAGATTCCTTGGTCGGGGTTGATGCTTGAGTCATCTTTTCCTTGTGCTAGAATGAACTCTCCAGATCACCTTATTTATCATCAAACACTATTACATGGGCAATTTTATCTTCATATATATTGTCATCAACAAATCTTCATATATATTGTCATCAACAAAATCTGTTGCTAGGTTCACTAATTTAATTTTGTCAGCAATATATTTTTTCTGGATTCACCAATCTATGAATTGAGATAGAAAGAATATACATAGAACACTATATCCCATTCATATTACACATCGATATATAAAGGTTAGATATTGATGGTTCAATCCAATACCAATGATCCTGAAAATGAACAACAGAAAGAAACAAACACAAACTAACAAAGAGATTTATACTTCTAACAAGAAAGTCCAACATCCTATGAGAATAGTTGATTCATTGTGCAGGAAGAGAGCAGGGATGTCGTTGTGGTGAGCTACCGGGATAATGGAATTTACGTTTGTCTCTTCATAGGGATAACAATCGAAAAGTCAAATTAGGTTGTATGCAGACTTAATTTTATTTCACTCTAATAAGAAACAACATCCATGTTAGTGTTGTGATTACCTTGGGCAAAGTTGTGTGTACGCGCACTTTCATTAGCTGTGTGATCGATTTGCAGTCTGTACACGACTGGCATAACACCATTCAAGTTGGGTTGATTTTGGTTGTACATCATCAACTTTGACAGTTTTTTAGATGGGATTTTATAAATTTACTGGGCATTAATGTTTTTCTTAATTATACAATATGTTAAAAAACTTATTTCAAGTTCTATTTTTTTGTTTACTTTTGAAGTTATAGTAGTTACTTTGGTGAAGTAGCCAACACTAATAGAGATCCAATTTCTTGAGGTGTAAATTTTTTTTATCTTTAATTTTTTACATATCAAGAAAATGTTTACACCTCAAGAAATTGGATCCCTTTAGTTCAAATATAAAATGGATTTATGGTTCTGTTAATTTTTCTATCTTTTAACACAACATAATTTTTTTCTAAACTTTTTATTTTCAATAAGTTATTAACTTATTATAAATATTAATTAATAGTGATTATATATAACATCTCCGCTGGCTTTAGCTGTGTGGTCGATTTGCAGTGTGTACATGACTCGCATAACACCATTCAAGTTGGGTTGATTTTGGTGGTACATCCATTAATTGTGATAGTTTTTTAGATGGGATTTTATAAATTTAGGGGGCATTAATGTTTTTTATAATTATACAATAAAAAGTATATGTTAAAAAATTTACTTCAAGCTCTAGTATTTTTGTTTAGTTTTGAAGCTATAGTGAAGTAGCCAACACCAATAGAGATCCAATTTCTTGAGGTGTAAATATTTTTTATCTTTATTTTATTTAAACATTAAGAAAATGTTTACACGTCAAGAAATCTGATCCCTCTAGTCCAAATATAAAATGGATTTATGGTTCTATTAATTTTTCTATGTTTTGACACAACATAAATTTTTTCCTTACTTTTTATTTTAGATAAGCTATTAACTTATTGTAAATATTAATTACTATTGGTTATATATAACATCTCCCCTAGCCGAGTCAGTCTGTGTATGAGTTCACTATATCAAACACTCAGCTAGTCAATCAATAAATCATCTCATGTCTTCACATATTTAATCACCAATGCATCAGTTTGCAACTCAATTTTTTTTTGGTAAACTTTAGAGAGAAATTAAATGGACAGAGAGGCTATGTGAAACTAGCAAATAAGGAAGCATATAATGTGCTCACACACTCATAGATGGATCTACCCAAGGAACAAAGGAATAAGCAAAAAAAATATATGTTTTACATACATCAAGTGATGCATGAGATGCATGAGAGTATGCTCCTAAGAGTAGTAGAGGAAAGCTAACATTCTACCCTCTTTTACAATGTATCCCATTTAAGAAAAAATGAAAAAATTCCTATAATGTTTCTTATTTTAGGAATAATTTTTTTTAGTAAATCAAAATTGAGGGGAGTGTGGACCATTGGAAAAGTATTAATAAAAATTACATATTTTAAAAATAAGCTTTAAAAAAACATCTTTTAAAAATGAGGTTTTACTAAAACTCTCCCACCAAAAAATTCATTCCAATGATCTAACTGATGGATGTAATGATTCTAAAAGTAAAAGTAATCCATAATAATTTTAGAGGAACTAGCAAGAACAATGTATTCAAGACATTTATTCCCTAAAGTGGAGTTTAATTTTCGAAGTGAATGATTTAGAGCATGGGGCGAGAGATGGAAATAACGAAGAAAGTGGAACTTGCATTCAATCTTGTCCATTATTGAATATGAAATCCTTTCTACCTACAGAATGAATTCACCTTTGTTGCTTGCTGCACTGTTTTGGTCAGTTGTCACGGATGTGTGTAGATCTTTATGTTGCAGCTAATGATGACTTGCATATGCACAATCTGGTGCAGCCATCTATTCTGCATATGTTATTTGATTTTAATTTTAATGGTTTAAATATTATTTTTGTATATTTTCTATTGACATACAATTGGTTACATCTACACGATGGAAGAAGAGACTACTTTTGGTTAGTAAAGAGGCTTTAAAAAAGATTTTGGTAGCAAAAAAAATGATTCACCTTAGAAAAGATGATAACAATATTTAGAATCAGATTTTATAATTGTTCTTCTTATCAATATAATGGCATGATATATTTTTAAACACTTATTGACAAAGACCAACATAGTTTTTATTTAAATAGTTGATAATCCTCATAGTAAAGTAAATAATAAAGCTAGAACTTAGCCCAAAAATAATATGTAGCTAAAACTTAGAAAAAAAAATTGTTTTTATTTAAATAGTTTTAACCTACCTGGTAAAAGGAAATAAAATAATTACTAATTTTGAAATACAATCTAACTACAAATAATTAATGATATGATATTGAGATACAATCTAACTACAATCATCTTGAAGACAAACTAGTGGAAAGGTTGGAATTGTTCAGCATCCAAGTTTCTATATAAAGCCATCTGCATGTGAATGAGAATGACAACTTTGGCCTAGGGTAGTAGTGAAAAAATTAGTTTACTAGTTGGGTACTAATGGATAAGTATAGAGCCAGTGCTAAATTCTATTGTAGCTGTCTAGAATTAATCCATGGGGTGGAATTTGGTTGAAAGATTTTGTATGATGAATTATAATGCGGTGAAGAATGGATGTAGTGGTGTTGATATAAGTGTTGAAGCTAAATCAATATAAGTTTTTTTTAAATTAGAGTAATCTAGATTTAAGAATGAATAAAATTTGCCACATACTATAAAAGGTTTGAAGTTATACCAAAACTTGTAGAGTTAATGAACATTTAAAACTAAGCACAAAGCCCTATCATAATGAGTCATAAGGTTGTACCAATACTCCAATAAATATAGCCTAGCAAATATAAGAAATATTTTTCAATTATAAAAAATCATAATTAAATATATTTTGTTATTATTATAATGGAGAAGATAAATTCAAAGATTTATGAAATCTGTATGACTTTGTTTAACTGTTGTCTTTAACTTAAAAGGAGAAGGGGGACCAAGCCATAGGGTCATGTGACCAAGGCATACGTAGCTGAGTATCCGCTTTACATCTTCGTGCAAGACTATCATTTAAACCATGTAGACTAGGTGGCTGCAAGCTATGAGAGTAGCGCATGCAAATAATATCAGATAAGATATTCCCATCTTCTTTGGATCTCATTTCATTTCAATCAACTATTGGAATAAATTGAAAAAACAGTTTCCAAATATAAATTATTCTTACTCTTTTAGGCGATTCCTAAATGTTGACTACGATCATGTATTATCCTTTAAAAGGGACATCGCCCGACTTGCAGAAAGCAGAAAGAGCGACTATTTCAAATCTTTGGATGCTTATTTTAAAAATGCAAGGTGGGAGTTACATCTCTGGAAGTGTGCAGGTCAAATTTTGCTAATTGGCCTTTCGAGAGATTCTGTTTATCCAAAGTTCTGGAAGATAGCAAGACTACCTTTAACTTTTCGCACTAAACTCGTGTTTGAATCTGGGGATAATGTTGTCGTTGCTGTCACTCACAGCATGAATTAATCATCCAGACTGCACATTCGTAACTATGTCAAAGCTTTGCACAGATTCGGCAAGTTGCCATAGAATCCTGAAGATTTATAATTAGTTTATCGATCTTAGCAAAGTGCTGAATACAGTGGATTACTGTCTCTGGTTGTTCGTTCAAAGATTGATTACAGGAGTGGATTACTGTCTCCAGTTGTTTGTTCAAAGATTGATTACAGCATAAAGTAAGACAGCGAACTAAAAATTAGCATAGAAAAGTTTCATTGTTTTTCAACTTTCTCTGTTTTTATTATTTAAGATAGATTTGTATTTTAGTATAATTTTACGTAATTTCTAAATATTTATTGTTTTTTTTTATGTTTAATAGATTTTGAATTAATTATTTCAATAGAATTTTTTATTAGAGATTTGGGGTGGACTACAGCCTATGTTTTTTCATCTACGAATGAGGATGATGAGACAAGAGACAAGTGTATTGTCTAGATTGATTTTATGGCGGTCGTTCAAATTTTGAAATAAACAATTATTAAAAAAAAGAATATAAAAATTAATTGGTAGCAATGAATGGATAACTCATAGCTATTGAATGGATAACCAAGAGAGTGTCTTTCATTCCATAACTATCTCGTCAACTTTGGGCTTCATTGAAGAGATTAACAAAATTAACCAAGAGTATAACAAGTGGACAATGGGGATTCATTTCATGGTTGTCTTTATTGTAATGCTTAAATGTATCTTGATTAAGATTTAAATGAGCTTAGTATAATGGTTAACTAAATCATTTAAGTAAACTCATTTAAATGGTTAACTTAGACCATTTAACTAAGCTCATTTAAACTTATTTAAAGCTTAGTTAAAATGTTAACTAGAACCATTTAATTATAATATTTTTAGATTGTTTTATGTTTACATAACTTTTTGTTTTACAATTAATACTTAAATTTTATTTTCAAGTCTAGTTCGCTTAAAAAATGATAATGACTAATTGGCTTAAAAAATGACTAGTTGTATCTAATAATCAAATAGTTGAAGTTGAATTTTAATTTTTCCAACTATCACCAACTATACTTTTCACATGTTAACTAAGCTATTTTTTATTTTTTTGAAACATTAATTATGAATTTTGGACACGAATCAATCTTAACAATACACTTATCTTACACTTATCTCATTATCATTTGTAGATAAAAAAAAGCATAGATGGTATTCCACCCCAAAATTATAAGATATATACACCTATCTACTTAAAAATAATAGATGGTAATCCACCCGAAAATTCTAAGATATCAATGCATATCATTGTAATTATCTAGATGCATATCATTGTAATTATCTAGATTCCTAACTACGAGATCGAGGAGTTTATTAGGAGTTCAAACAATTTTAATAGGAGTTCGATTATTACACTAATGCACATTAGCTATACTCCTATATGCCAAATGTACTTAGACTAAGCCTTAAGCTAATAGTTGTAGAATTATTGGAGTTAAGCTAATAGTTGTAGAACCATTAGAGTTAAGTTAATATTTGTATCTAATAGTTAAGTTAATAGTTGTATCTAATAGTTAATATAAAAATTAATATATCAACAATTACAATTCCAGTAAAAATCATGATTGGAGTTTAAGTTAAGATAATAGTTTAATTTGAAGTTTAATTTTTTCAACTAGTAGTTCATTTAAAAGTTAATATTCTGACAATTGCAATTCAAACAAAATTCATGATTGGAATTGACGTTAAGCTAATAGTTGTATCATCAGTGGAGTTAAGATCATACTTGTCTCTACTAATCTAATAGTAGCATCTAATAATCTAATAGTTGAAGTTGAATTTTAATTTTTCCAACTATCATGAAGTGTACTTATTAGATGTTAACTAAGCTATTATTTCTTTTTTTAAATTATTAATTATGAATTTTGGACAACGCCCATAGAATCAATTTGAATAGTATATTTGTGTCATTATCGTCCATAGATAAGAAAGTTATAGATGGTAGTCCACCCCAAAATTCTAAGATATAAACACATATCAGTGTAACTAGAAACAACCATATTACTAACATTAATATGTTTGTAATAAGTGGAGAGGTATATATTTGACATATTGATAATGTTGGAGAGGTATATATTTGACATATTGATAATGTTTTTTTACTAAAAAATGTGCCAATTACTTGTATCTAATAGTTAAGTTAATATAACAAACACTTAATTTATGGTTGTTAAGCTTATAGTTGAAGTTAGGTTCATAGTTCTATCATCATTGGAGTTAAGCTAATAGTTGTATCTAATAGTTAATTTAAAAGTTAATATAAAGATTAGATTAAACCTTATGCACATTAACTCGACTCTCAACTTCCAATGGAGTTCAACTCTCACATAGTTGCACATTACCTAAGTAATTGTTCTTGGTGTATGGTTTCAGTGCAATCAAGGTCAACTTCTCATGCTAAGATATGGAGTTCATCTAAATTTAATTTAATAGTTGTATCACTATTGGAATAATGTGAGAGTTATCTAATAGTTATCCAATATAACCGTGATTAGAGTTGAAGTTAATCTAATAGTTGTAGAACCATTGGAGTTAAGCTAATAGTTGTATCTAATATTTATCCAATATAACCGTGATTAGAGTTGAAGTTAAACTAATAATTGTAGAATCATTGGAGTTAAGCAACAAGTTAATACTTGTATCTAATAGCAATTGCAATTCAAGTAAAAGTCATGATTGGAGTTGATATTAAGCTAATAGTTGTATAATCAATGTATTTAAGATAATAATTGAATAGTTGAAGCTAAAGTTTGATTTTTCCAACTATCAAGAATTGTACTTATCAAATATTAACTAAGCTATTTTTTATTTTTTTAAATTGTTAATTATGAGTTAGACTAACCTCCTTTAAAAATAATCAAAAACCTAATTATATCTATATGGAAAACCTAAACATGTAATAAGAACTGTATATTAACTAGATGCCCAACTATGAGAAGCATGAGTTTATTACGAGTTTTGGACAATTTTATTAGGAATTCTACTCTTACATGACTGGACATTAGCTAGAATACTAGATGCGAAATGCACTTGGACTAAGCCTTAATTGATTAGAGTTGAAGTTAAGCTAAGAGTTGTAGAGTCATTGGATTTAACCTAAGAGTTGTATCTAATAGTTAAGCTAATAATTATCCAATATAACTTATCAAATATAACTGTGATTAGAGTTGAAGTTAAGCTAATAATTCTAGAATCATTAGAGTCAAGCTAATAGTTGTATCTAATAATAAGATGGAATTAAACTCATAGTTGTATAGTTGAAGATTAATTTTAATTTTTACAACTATCACTAATTGTACTTATCACAATTTAAGCTAATTTTTATTTTTTTGAAATGATTAATTATTAATTTTGGACGATGCCCTTAGAATCAATACTAATAGTACATTTTTCTCATTCTCTTTTAATCTTCGACGATGCCCATAGAATTAATCTGGACAGTACACTTGTTTCATTCTTATTCGTAGATAAAAAATCATAGATGGTAGTCCACCCAAAAATTCTAAGATATATACGCATATCGGTGTAATTACCTAGATGCCCAAGTGCTAGAAACATGAGTTTATTAGGAGTCCAAATGATTTTATAGGAGTTCCATTGTTACACGAGTGGACATTAGCTAGACTCCTAGATGCCAAATGTACTTAGACTAAGCCTTAAGTGATTAGAGTTGAAGTTAAGCTAATAGTTGTAGAATGATTGGAGTTAAGCTAATATTTTTATCTAATAGTTAAGCTAATGGTTATCTAATATAATAGTGATTAGAGTAGAAGCTAAGATAATTGTTATAGAATCATTGGAGTTAAGCTAAAAGTTGTGTCCAATTATTAATTTAAAAGTTAATATATCAACAATTAGAGTTCAAGTAAAAGTCATGATCGTAAGCTATTAGTTGTATCATCAATGGAGTTAATCTCATAGTTGTATCTATTAATTGAATAGTTGAAGTTGAAGTTTAATTTTTCCAACTAATAGTTTTATATAATAATTAATTTAAAAATTAATATATCTGCAGTTGCACTTCAAGTAATCGTCATTATTAGAGTTGACATTAAGCTAATAGTTATATCATCAATTGAGTTAATATCATAGTTGTCTTTATTAATCGAATATAGTTGTATCTAATAATCGCAGATTCGAAGTTGAATTTTACTTTTTTCAACTATCACAAACTCTACTTATCAGATGTTAACTAAGCCTTTTTTATTTTTTTTATTATTAATTATTAATTTTGGATGATGCCCATAGAATCAATCTGGACAGTACACTTCTGGCATTCTCGTTTAATTTTGGACGATGCCCATAGAATCAATCTAGATAGTACACTTGTCTAATTCTCGTTTGTAGATGAAAAAGCATAGACGGTAGTCCACCCCAAAATTCTAAGATATATACATGTGTCTACCTAATTAATATAAATATAAAACAAATGTTATTTAATAAAAAATTAAAAAATGATATGAAAAACCTAAAACAAAAAGTGATATCCCCTTGACCTAACCTAAGCTTATTTAAATCTTAATCAAGATGCATTTCAGCATAACAAGGTACAACGACCATGAAATGAATCCGAGTTGTACACTTTTTAATATCGGGTTAATCTTGTTGATCCACTCAAGGGAGTCCAAAATATCAAACAAGTGCATCCATTTATGATATAATATAAACATTAAATTAACTAGGACATCCACATAAATTGTGGTTAGATCACACGGATAGGGATAAAATGGTTGAGAGATAGCAATGGAATGGAATATAGTATGGATTTTTTTTTATCCTTTGACATTCTTCTTGTTATTCATTTATCAACTATCACTTATTTTTTATATTCTTTTTATTTTATCTCACATTCTTATAGTTATCACATGAATTGTTTGTTATCCATTCATCGGCTATGAGTTATCCATGCATCGATATTAGTTATCCATTCACCAATTTTTATATTCTTTATTTTATATTTTTTAAGATTTGAAATTTTGAATGATTGACATAGAATCAATCTTTGATGCAGAAGCATTGGCTTTCAAGGTAAGGTGTAAATGTCTAGTTAGACCTAAGGGTCTAGACATCAGTCACTAAGGTGCTTTTTGTAACAAAATATTGTAAAATCTCATATACAAAATACTTTATTTCCTACTAAAGATAGATAGGGAATATGTTTAGTGGTTAGGTGTCAATAAGTAATGAGTCATGTAACCTATCCCTCAATGGGAGGGATGACTCGAGTCTAGCAGTTATATGAGTCATATAGAAAATATAAATGTAGTTTTCTAAGAATAGAATTAGTTGTTGGAAAATTAGTTGTAAGAGAAGATAAGCTCTATTCTATAATCAACTCAGAGAGTCTCGAGGAAGGAAGAGAGTTAGAATATGAAGTTTTCCATTGGAAGTGTATCATGCCATAGATTAGGGTTTTCGGATGATATGTATAGTCTCATTGTGTTAATGAAAAGTAGATTTACTATGTTGTGTATGATTGTTCCTTACATTATGTGTTCAATATGTTTTGGAAAATCTAAGTAAATAATGGTAGTTCTGTGTGTAGTTAGAGTATGCATGTAAACCCTAGAGAATCCACTAGTGTCTTAAGAGGACTCTCGAACCCAGAGTAGTTATGCATGTTCGATACAGGTAAGCATTGGAAGCATGCAGAAGATATGTTGAGCATGTGATAGGATTGAGTACAATGCCAGGTGCAATTTGATTGGAAAATTGCTCTGCCAATAGAGTACGAGATTCAAAAACCTATTTTTGATGTGTAGTTTGTGAGCACGAGAATGCATGAGGATTCTGCATAGTAGATTTGTGTAAATGATGAGTTGGTGACAACGAAAAAAGAGGCAAAGATCAGGTGAAATAGGTCTTGTGTAGGCTGTGTGAAAACTGAGAACAGTGTGCATTCAGTGGCGACGAGTCCAGGATTCTTGTAGATAGTCGCTGCGAAGTGTTGAGTGGAGTGACTGATAGATACCATAGGGATTTCTTATGGGATGTTGGACAGATTCTACATACCTATGCGCAGTGGTAGAAGAAGATTTTTGGAGCAGAAAACTGGATGAGTTTTGGTAGTTTCTATAGAGGTTTGGGCATAGATAGTTGAACAAGTATTAGATAGAATATGGATGCTTCCTATGCATTCTCAAATTGATTGAATGGTGGAGAGAAGTATGGAGGTTTAATAGGCAGTCAAAACACTAACGTGGAAGGTTAGATGTGACCGAAAGAATGATGGTTAAAGTGTATCAAGACAAATGATGGTGAATGGCATCACCTTCATGAAGTCCTGTACAATGGTACTAAGTTTGGCCATTGCCATATGAACTTGGTTATGGGACGAGATCCTATGGTGTAGAAATGAGCGCTAAGAGTTTGTAGTTTAAGCGCCTTAATGAAGATTGTGATAGTCCTTGGTTTCAATACACGGTTGCATGTGTTGAGAGGAGAAGTGTTTCAAGGAGACTGAAGTATTGGATAAAGAGCGCCTAGTGATATGTATGAAATAGGATTTTTAGCCTTGAAGTAATGAAGGTTATGTACATATGGTGATTGTGATAGTCCTTGGTTTCAATACAAGGTTGCATGCGTTGAGAGGAGAAGTGTTTCAAGGAGAGTGAAGTATTGGATAAAGAGCGCCTAGTGATATGTATGAAATAGGATTTTTAGCCTTGAATTAATGAAGGTTATGTACATATGTTATATGGAGTGTTAAGGACATGAAAAAGAGATTTAAGTGAGTTGCACATAGAATGAAGAAAAACTTAGTCAGAGAGCTAAGTTACATAAGAGAAGAGCCTAGGAGGGGTGGAAGGTCTAGTGTAGCCTTGCAGAGTTAATGGTCCTTAGGTTTGGGTAGGCTTAGCCATGGGTCTGCTATCAATTTTTGTATGACAGCAGAACAAGAAAGTGCTTTTGGCGAAGGAAAGAGGTTATACAAGTAGTCTATAAAAGGGTTTATAGGTGGAAGATATTTCCATGCAAGTGAGGAAGATGCTTGTAGACTGAGTAGTGAAGTTTTGACAAAGAAAACTACTTTGGGAGGACTGACTGCATGCAAGAGGTAGCAACAGAGAAACATCTCAGCAAGAAGAGCGTAGCCTTATGAGCAGTTATAAAGGAAGCCAGTGAGGGTTTCTAGGAAAAGAAGAAGTGTGGCCAGAATCTGGTATTTCAACTCAGATTGAAATACAAGAGAACAATTATGTTCTCAAGAGCAGATGAGTTGTGAGTGTAATCCTAGAAGGAGCATAGACGAGTGCTCCAAAAGGTTCTAGATAAAGGACCAGTACTTTCCAAAAGCCTAAGTACAGAGAATACTTGGTGAGGTAAGTTGTAGCAAAGAGCACTGTTAATGCAAGGGTTGGGACAACTCATGGAGGGTGGAAGAAACTCAAGAATATGACGATTGAAATTTATAGCAAAAGTTCAAGAAGCAGCCACAAAGTGAAGAAAGAAGATGACAAAGTTAATGGAATATGGAGACAGTTGAGTGATGAAGAGTATGAGAGGGAGAAAGCCGAGATAGAATTTATCACATACCCCAATTTTGTAAAATAATGTTATTTGTTTTAAATTGATTCCTAATACATTATGTTAAATTTAATGCTAAGTTGAAACTGATGACTCAGCAGAGTCAAAAGATGTGGAATGTAATTCTGAATATTTTATTTTTAATAAATAGAAAGTGGAGACAACAGCTTGGGAGAGCTGTTAATAAGAGTGTTACTGGTCAAACTGGTGGAAGGAACTAGGTGGAGAGCAAAAGGACAAGTGGCAGTGCTCCTCAAACACTTCCTATGTTGCAGGTGGCAACTTCCCCACATTGGGGTCATGATCCCCCAAGAAAGTGGGATCAGAGTAGGTGGCTCAATTAATGACAACTAACCCAAAAAGACCTAGGCAATCTTTTAAAAGTGCCCAATGTAGAGAGCTGAGGCTGCTCAGATATTTTCCAGGAGAAGAATCATTCAGGAGGAATGCACTTCAAGGAATTCATTCGGAAAAAGGGAAACTGTAAGGAAGGTGTTTGAGAGATAAACTGCAGTAAATTGATCTGATACAACTTTCTAGCTGAGAGATTTGACTGACAAGTTCAAGACTGGTATTGAGTCTCAGGACTAGTACTTGATTATTTGCTGCACCTAGTTCCAGCTAGGGAGACCAGAGCAAGCTCGGGGGTCCTGAGGAGTCGTTGTTTGAGCGCTCTCAAGGAGTTGGTAGGGAGGAACGGCATCCCATTGTTGTTGTCGACCAAGCTTTAAGAACAGGTTCTGCTATTTACTAATTTCTGTGTTAATATCTGTGTGTGATTGAATGATGCATTTTCAGGTTATGATGTAAACTTAGAGGATAGAATATCTTAGTTTGTTTAGAAATGAAATTATTCTTAATGAGAAACAAATCCTACCTGTGTTTTTCTCCATCTGGAGTAATCCAGATCGTACTCTAGCACAGGCAGTGTATTTAAATGAAGAAAGTATGATGTAAATATAAAATAAGATGTTAGCTTGAATTTGAAAATGCTTTCTTTTATTTGTTATCAGTTCTGTACATGGAGTAGTGTTAGAACTAGATTGTGAATGTCAGGTTATTAGAAAAGGAAAGGAATCTATATCATTATACTATGAGTAGTATGTTCTGGTAGATAAAAACAGTTCTCTATACAGCATTCATTTCAGTAATCTTTATATCTATTTTGCAACCAAAGGAAAAGAAATAATAGTTAAAATGTGTAGTGTTAGGTTAAATAAGAATGCCTTTCAGCTCTACTATTTATTTCTTTCTTGTTTAGGGTAAATAACTACTGTATTTTATAGCAATCAAACTGCAAGTAAGGATAACAAAAAACTTGATTTAATTTTAAAGATAAAACTAGTGGATTAAGATTTTATTTAAGGCTACTAATGTAAATGATTCATTCATTTTATCTAGCTGAACTTAAGTAAGATCTACAGCTACTAACCTGACTTTTATAGAATTTAAACAAACACTACGATATATATTTCATAGGAAAGAACAAGATAGTTTGTTATTTATTTTATTTTATAAATACTAATATTATAACATAAATAGGGTAACACAGAATACAGAAGGGTCTTCTTATGAATTAATTAGTATAGATAGCATAAAATTACAACAATAAAATACTATTTCATTATACACCTATAAATAGACTAAGTACAAAGATAATGTATATAATGATAGGAACACTAATTGTATGTAAATAAAATAACATTCTTATTCCTTTATAATAAATATCAAGTAAATATAATTTCTGTACTTAAAAGATGTAACTATCAGTTACATAAGTACAACTTTAAGAATATTAAATTACACAATTTCTGAAGGTTAACAAATACAAAACAATACTTATAACCTTATTAGAAAAGATTGAGTTAAGGTAAGTTCATATAAAAACATTATACAGTTATCCTAAATAATTTACAAGGTAAATTTAAATATATTAACTTGCAAGAATTAAACCAACAAAGTATAGACATGCTCGATTCACCGAGCTCAACCACCCATTACACAATATAAGTAATAACCAAATAAATTACAGTATTACATTGTAAATAAAAGATAATTTAAAGAAATAGTAAATACATTTTTCATATCGCCAAGTTAGGGTAAAACCCTAGTATATCAAAATTTACAACAAAGGTAATAAAATGAAAGAGTTTAAGCTCTTTCTAATGCCTCTCGGCTTCAAAGAAAAATTAACAAAGTAAGGCTTTACGAGCCTTCCCTCACCTATACATTTTTATACACAAAATATAGTAGCAAAAATCAAAATTTATACTCACGGCCTAAGCCGGAAGCCCCGCATAAAGCAAGGGTTACCTTTAACAAAAAGCAGCGAACTAGTTAACCCAAGTAAACCAAAACCACGAGGGTTTTGCAGGCCATGGCGACCAACCATCAAATGTCCCATAAGGGATTGAACAAGGACGAAATGCCATGGGTTATCCAAGGCTTACCGTGAGAAAGCGCTTGTCCCAACCTTGCATCAACCATGCAGAAGGACATGTCAACACCTGTGTAACATCAAACATAAAAAATGTTAATATATTGCTTTATATAAACTAAAAGGCATCAAAAAAAGATAACGAATATGTTAATAGTAGTTCTTACCTCAAAATTTCATTGAAACGTAACCACCCACAAACAGTAGTGCAACTACCAACGCGAGGAGGAACCAAAGCTTCATCTGCCACAGGAAATTTGGAGTTTACTAACGCAGCATTAACCAGCGAAGGACCAAAAGATGGAACGACAAGCCAAGCAGGTGTAAACACTTGGGCCGCAACCTTTCCAACCCTAAAACCCACTCTACTGCGAAACCCTAAGACCAAACAAAACTCGAGAGGTGAAGCCACAGCGCTCACTACTGGGCCGCGGGAGAATAAGACATTTGCAGACTGAAGATTACTGAAAGGAGCAAGCAGTGAAGGATAAACCCTGAAGGAAAACCAACAACCCAGTTCAAGCAAAAATCAGATCGTTATAGCTCGTCTCTATGAGCATTCAGGGTGAGCTCACAACGTGCAAGAGACAAAGAAGCCAAGCCGGGAGACTACCAGGGACAACTTGCAGAGCGACAGGGCGGGAAACTAACACAGTAGCAGAGTGGCCGGAGGCCGAAAACAACGGGGAAATAACAAGTTTAGGGTTCATCAGTGCCTTATATCTACATAACACTTGGCTGTGATGAGTCCACATACTCAATCGAGATTATTTGCATGCAGTGGGTGAAATTATATAGTCTTGGAGTGCAGTCAACAAACAAATTATTATTCCAATCACTTGGATATTCGAAGTTTCTATAAATTTCGATACCCCTGAAGTCAACCTAGCTTGCACGCTGGAATGTAAACAACAACACATTAATATATTATTAGTTCTTAAACTTATTAAGAGTATAGTCAACACTACGACCCATCTATTATACAAACACGATGATCATTCTTTCCAACGATTATAAATCTATCGAAGATTAGGGTTATAACATAGCAAGGTTATAAAATTTTACGTGACCTGTAATGTCCCTGTAGGACCTTGATGCGAATGAGTGCAGAAAAAGGGGTAAAGATTTTTTTTTTTTCTTTTCCTTTATTACTACAAAGAGGTTCAGCCTGTTAGCAACAACTTACAAGGAATATTAATTTATTGTGTCAACAACCATGTGCACTATAGGGAAGTTTGTCCAGTGCTATTAACCGTGCACCAACAACATTATCTGAAATAATTCTGGTTATATATATATATAACAACTTTAGTCATTACTAATTGAAAGCAACCATTGCTCTTGCTACCATTTATGTTGTTAAAGCTTACTATCATTTTCACCATATGAGGTAGTGCCTATAGTTAACCATATCTTTTCTCTTGCGTTTAAAACATTCAAAACATTAGTCTCACAGAAAACATCAAAACATTAGTCTGACAATCTTTCAATCTTACACGCCATTTGTTTATTTGCCAAGGTAAATTCATAACCCAATGCACCTAACATTAACCATTGTTAAGCATTGATGCATTCACTAAAGCATAAAATGATATCTAAGGTAGCCAAGGTAATCCAAAGACAAGACAACAAAGAGAAGACAACAATTCACGTGGTTCACCTCGTCCACGAGGCTACGTCCACCAATTTGCTTTCTTTTATTTCTATTAGAGAGTAATTACATTGTCATGGTACAACCGCATCCATGGCCGGTTTACCTTTACCTTCAACCTCCTCGCGGAGAGACACTTGCAAGTGAAAAATGCCTTTCTTAAAGACAGCATGTAACAGTATACGCAGTTCCTTGGACACATGAGGAACTTTGGCTTGAACCAACATTGCATACTGAACAAAGAAATCTTAACAATGTACAATACAAAACATAATAGCAGAAGTACTACAATTGGTCCCTTTCCCGTATAAGGTACCATATCTGTAGTCATTACAGTTATAACTTTCAAGCATCCATTCCTGTAGGCATAGAGTAATGAATCTTACAAATTTATCTCACGTTCCTATATAAATTGATCTCACATTCACGTACATGAGTAGGCACATGGATTAATATACTCACACACATATATATATCTATATACTCCCCAGGCAATAACTCAGCCTTAGGAAAATGCAGGCAATAATTCATCCTTAAGAAAATGCTATCACGCGGGTGAGTGCGAACTCAAACATTTTTAAACAACATTCAAATCATAAGGTAACACATCTTACCATCATTCTTTGCAATCTATTTCAGAAAAATAAACCCTAAAACTCATCAAGAAATTCAGAGGTTCCCTATCTATATTCATAGCAGGAAAATCAACTTTATGCACGGGCAATTTATCAGATCTGTAATAAAAAGGAAATCGCAAAACCCTAGCAGCGATTCAACATATTTACCCGATCTAAACCCAACCATTTATAGCAATTGCTAATACCCTACCAGCGATCTTCTTGCTAGGTCTAACTGGGAGATCGATCCACCAGTATTTACATTCTCATTAAGCATTGTAACTTCTATGCCCCTTTACCTGTTAGGAGTTCATAAAAATAAAATACGCTTGTACCCCGTTGTGTACAAGCCCCAAATTCTGTGTGTGAAGAACATCAACCAGTTCAATGTTATCTCAAAAAAAAGGGATACTGATGCATTCTGCACACTAGATCGAAAGTCGTGGTTGAGGCCTATGTGCATATAAATATACCCAATCCACAACTCGTATAGGAGCTCAACCTAAACTCAACTATCACACTGTAAAAACCAAATTACACTGTGCCAGGCTTAATCATTCAGATTCGTTTATGGATTAAAGAAACTGCAATTTGCAAGAGGCGTTTCAGGTTTAGATCCATTTTTCATTCGAAAATCCAGGTTCAGTTTACAAAGTCGGAAACTACACCTTTCGACCGGTTTTAAGGTAAAAAGGATTACTGGAGTAGCTGAATGCTTGAAATTCAGCCTCCACGTCCCATAGTAATGCTCATGCGAAAGGCAAATAGGTGGGGTTCAGATCCAAGGCAACCCCGACCCCTTCAAACGGAGGCACCAGCGTATTGGGTAACGAATCTGAGGAGTGTGAAGAACCATCCAAGGCATCTGATAGTAAGACTCAAAACGGATTCCTACAGGGTACACCCTCTCGGTTTAATATACACTGCGACTGCTTGAAAAAGAGAATCAATGGGTTCCATAACCCTAATGCCATTGACAAACCTTCTCTTCAAGAAAAATATTCTCACCTATCCGTTCCGCTATCAGCAGAAAAATTCAAAGGACGGGGGTGTCACGTCATAGCAAGAGAGGGAAGAATAAGCCCAGCGTTGGAAGGGTGCCGAGGTTACTGTTGTCCCCAGTGCTCTCCCATTCGTACGCTGTCAAGGAAGGACGTGGGTTGTACGGAAATTCCTCACCATCTCATGCAGAGGTATGATACAAGCTCATTTGAAAATCATGATCTCTAATAGCTTAATTAATGTGTTCAGTTTCAAACCGCACCAAAACACACTCCAAAAACATGAAATTCTCAATAACATTTCCAGGTTCATTCAAACCATTCTGGCAAGGTGTTTTCTTTTACACTAGAGCATCTAGAAAGCCATAAAGAAACACATTTACCTGGAGCCGTCAAACAATAAGCAAGGAAGTACTCTCCTTTCGCGGCTCCACACGGTGATTTGGGTTCCTGGTAAATGCGCCCGAATCATTTCCCTCAACGGCATAGATCTTCCCCAATCAAGCGCAGAGACAGTCGCTCTGAATCCTTTCAGCGATATTCCTCTCAAGGCTTGTGTATTTATCCTCTACCTCCAGCGTTGAGGATTATTGCCTATCCCCCCCGCAAATCTCAATTTTCCGAGGTACACTACCTCCCCGTCCCTCCTCTAAACGCAGAGAGTCCCTCCCACAATTCCCCCCACATTAAGCATTTATCTGACTTACCCGCCCTAGCGCCTCCACGATTTGTGCTTACGGATTCCTGGAAGGCTGCCACTCTGGGCGTTCAGTCAAGGCAGGCAACTTAACGCCTCCAACCAATGGCGACGAGAAAATTAGGTCATTTATGTTCAACGTATACTAGCCATAACGTTTCCTCAACTTCGACGCAAGTCCAGGCGTAACGCCTCCACAGTTAAATGCTGTAATACAGGGAAGTTTAACTCACCTTGATGATTCACCTCCACCAAAAAATATCAGGGCGTGGTGATATAAGGAAATTTCAACTATGCCCGGAGGTTGACCATTCACACGTGCGAGGTTATACATCATGTTCCTTTTTTCAATATTTTTTTATTTCCATTATGACTGCACCTCTGTTAATTAACACTGCATTTTCATTGATGCCATTATTTCTCATGTTAACGGCGAACTGTTCTGGAAACGTTTAAGAATATGCAAAGGTGAATTATTTTTCTCATATATGCACTTTTTTTACTCATGTCTACGGTTCTCACAAGGTAAGTATAAAGAAATGCTTCCACTAATATTTATATATATATATTGGCGAATTAGTTTTACTATGTATGCTACAACATACTTACGCATGGGATTTGTTTTCCCCATGTAATGCTACCACATTTCACTTTTCACATATAATATATATTTATATGTCTCCAATATAAATATATATATTATCCTATAATATTATAAATACATTTTTCCACATACGATACATGCATTTAATATATATATATATATCATAGATATATATATATTTATGTGTCTCCAATATAAATATATATTATCCTCTAATAAAATACATTGTTCCACATACGACACATGCATGTATAAGGTTTATGTATTTATATAAATAATACATATATATCACAGATATATATTTACGTGTCTCCAATATAAATATACATTACCCTCTAATGTTATAAATACATTTTTCCACATA
>LPNX010134780.1:0-12450 GCA_001517045.1 Pseudotsuga menziesii
GTGGGGCATCAAGTGAGACCCTTGTATATCTATGCATAACCACCCAGGGATTTGACCCCGAGACCTTCTTTTGTTGATTTATGTTAAAGGGTCCAAATAAGCAACATCATATTGAGATGCATAAAATATAAGTTCTGATTTACATAATTAAACTTATGAGACAAAATACGTAAACATAGAGGCCTTAAGTGGCCTCTAGAGTCGAAAATCATAATGCTGTAATAATATGTAATAAGTAAATGTCGAGATCCCTGTAGTTAACTTTTAGGTCCTACTGGTTGTGAATCATTTAATTTGAAGGATAAATCTGAAGTCTAACTCATTAGTCTGACTTGATTGGGTCTGGGAATGTAAATTTTGCCTACTATTTGTGAGTGGCTTCAACAACCGCTGCCATTTGATGTTTTAAATCAGTTGGCACCATTGAGCACCCAATAACATTTCCATAAATATGCAACTTTCCTCTGTAAACACATAGGTGGAATGGTTTCATGCAGGGTCCTTCCTTGGATCCCTGGGATCTCCTTCAATTTCACTAGCAAATGGTAGGAAACAAATGTAGATCAATTCCCTATTGGGATCAGCCACAGTTGATCTGCAAATCAGCTCCAATCCTGTTTGAGCATATGGTGAATGCTAGCAATGAGAAGTGGGTTAAATTTATAAGCTAGGTTTTGTGTTTTGGTGGTTTTGTGTTTTTAGGGTGTTTTTTTTACCTTTTTCAGTATTTTTGACTGATTTGGCCCATGGGTAGGTGGCTATATCGATCCCAGCAGACTCCCCTATCATACTTGGGTGTCATGTTTGACTTGGATGAGTGGCCAATTTTTGTAACTTGGCCAAATCATACCATGTCAATGCTTGAGTCAACCTCTAGTTCTGATTGGTTCTGCTAAAAAACTGGTCCTACTTGCTTTATTCGAGTTGACTCAGTCGAATAGCACTAATCTAAATTATCAAAATTTATACTGTTTTAGTGAATATATGTACTTTTTGTAAAGTAGAAGTGTGTGATGTAGATTTGTTACTAGGAAAATATGTATTCACTTTCATGTTTATTTTATGTCTTTTTTGCATCATTGCTTGTGACAGACATTTAGAATTAATTATGCCAGTGATAAAAAGATTATGAGCTAGTTCCTTCTGGACTGTTCATATTCATTTAGCATGTTTCCCTAATATTCTTGCCAATTTGATTTTGATATGGAGGCCATTGCAAATTTGCAATAATGTTGCTTTTTGTAAGAAAAAATATTGAATGTGTGGAAATTGATTTTTTCAAAATTTCTAATGCTCATATGAAAGGTTCTTTCTTCTTTCTGTAGTTTATGCTGATGGAAGCATTTGTTTGGATATTTAAAAAAATCAATGGAGCCCAATCTATGACGTCGTTTCTATTCTCATGTCTATTCAGGTAAATAGCTAAACATCACTTAACTGCCATGTCTGGACTTGGTATAATTAAGTGACACTACTTCAGGGAACAAAAATATTACATATTGGGTACCCTAGCAGCACACTGACCTCTGCGTGGTTGTGAATTGGCCGTCTCTTGCGTTCTAAATATGCCCGACCAAACTGTCTTTTGGTGAAATAATGAATGTGTCTTAAGTTCTTAACCCTCTACCTTGACTTGCCTTTATACTTTATCCGAAACCCTGATCTACCAAAACCCTAATTTTGGTGAGATTCGTATAAATCACCAATGTATTAAAAATACATTTTATTAGACTCAACAGCTAAACATAAGACTTTCACTTTATTAATTAAGTGAATTACAAATTAGATTTGACTTGGATTTCCTACATGTTTGACACTATACCTGTGCAAAAGTTCCTGTCCAAGCTACAAACATCAACAGTTCTGACACAAATATGGGCCATAAGTAACAATTTCATGGCACTGTCTTTCTTCCCTAAGCTGAAAAAAGGCCTTTGTCCAAGGTGTGTGCAAATCCAGCAATGTAATCACAAACTTTTGGTAGGACCTGGATAATGAAGTACCCTAACAAGGTATGTTGTTTCAAATTTTCACAAACAACATATTCATAATCTGGAATATCAATAGAAAATTCATCAGGTGGGATTTCATTA
Source organism: Pseudotsuga menziesii (assembly GCA_001517045.1). Classification (NCBI taxonomy): domain Eukaryota; kingdom Viridiplantae; phylum Streptophyta; class Pinopsida; order Pinales; family Pinaceae; genus Pseudotsuga; species Pseudotsuga menziesii. Next base: position 2,094 of record LPNX010134780.1, read on the forward strand.
CCTCGTGGGCAACATTTGGGATGAACTTCCACAGAGCTTTCGGTGACATCATGATTTTTAGCACTTGCTCCTTGCATGGTTCCTCCTTGAGAATTAGTCAAAATGACAATATTGTGTAGTGGCTATTATCATGCTCCCCTTTGCATGCCTTATGGGAGGCTAGGAGAGCTGCTAATTCCACCAGTGCAACTGCCACACGATCCAGTAACGGCAAATGAGAAGATGAAAAGACAGCCAATGAATTCAACATAACAGCTATTGGGGCTCAATAAATTCTATAACATAAGAAACCCTAATCTCTAGAAAATCCCAACACTCTATATGCTTTTGGCTGCCCGTTGGATGCACATATTCTATGTTGGTTGTCATTGCTTGTGTATTGGCTATTTACCTTGCTTTCTCCTTCTCAACCCACATAAGCCTTCATCTTCATAGGTCTATAGAACAGATGAAATCTAGGATTATGTAGACTGGTTTTGCACTTTTAGTCTTTTGCAAGAGGCATTTTTTCTACTTCAAGGTTTTCATCTCTACTTTGAGCCCAGTAGTGTCTTTGAAGTGCTTATCTACATGGATTGTTGTTGGTGGTAAATATGAGCTTTAATGTCAATTATTTAAGAAGTTGTAGAATATGATTTATTTTGCATTGTGTGACTATATATCCTACTTCTGTCAAATGTTTAGCTAATTGCTTTTGTGCTCTGCACCTTTGAGTTATATCCTTTCTTCCTAACATAGGCTGGTTGGCAGTTTATTATTTAGCACAAATCAGTATTTTTGTTTTTTTTTATATTTCTCGTCGATTCTGCAATGATATGTTCTTCAATTGTTAATTATTTGCCCTTCTTTTCCCATACACCATCCCTTCCTAGCCAACCTAGCCATCACAACCAGTACAAAAAAATGGAAGAAAGAAAGAAACAGGAAAAAGAAAAAGAAAAAAGAAGGATACATGCATTGTATGGCCATTCTATCTCACATAGAACAAGATCTACCGGATTGATTTTTTACATTGTTTGATTCAGGTCAGCCAAGAAACATGGCAATGGAATCAGTGGAAACCATGCAAGAGCAATCAGACATGATTGGAATGGCCAGAAATACTAGCCTTCCTCAGAAAAGGGGCCAAGAAGATGAAATTGGTGCTGGATTAATAGATAAGAAATGGCCAGGATAGCCTGGGGATAATGTATTTCGGCTGCTTGTTCTTGTTCAAAAGTTTGGTGGAATTATTGGTCACAAGGGAGAATTTGTGAAAAAGATGTGTGAAGAGACCAGATCACGCATTAAGATTCTAGAAGGAATTCAAGGCACTCCTGAATGCACTGTAAGCTTTATTTGAATCCTTGATGTTTGGTCTTCTTGTTAAATTGTGTTCTTTATTTGCTAAAATAAATGGAATACTTTATCAAAACTGCCATGTAAGAACTGTTCAAGTCTGGATGTAGATCATCTAGTCTTTCCAAGTAATGGGAACTGCCAAATTGATGCTAAATCAAATTTTATATTTGACAAACCTATCCATTATCCTACAAAGAGGATCATAGAGGTGTTATTTGATCCAATCAAGGGAATTCGAGTTTTCCATTGCATCAGATGTTTTCAAAATCCTTATATCTTCTATTGCTAAACCTTGGAGGTGTTTCCTACAGTACTTTGTGTTTTTTCAAAAAAGAAGTTTCCAAGCATTTCTCCTATTGTAGCTAGCATATGATAACAATCTGATTATTGTACATTCTTGCACATATGTGTTGTTTTTGTATTTAAACAATGAGGGATTGTATCTTTACATAGATTGTTGGCTTCAAAATTTTGTATGTTCTTGGGTTTTTTGTTTTTCTAATTCTATGATTCAAAATATTTTATTATGATTTCACCTTAAATAACTTCATTATTATCTCTTGTCACATGTTATGGTTTCGGCAAAAGAAGAACCAAAAGCACCAATTTCTCTAGCTATGGATGGGATACTCAAGGTTCATAAGCGAATTATAGAAGGAGGTACATATGGCATAGGGGAATTAGGTCGAGCTCAGCAGGGTGGTAGTGGAATGACTTCAACTCAGTTTCTTGTGGCTGGCACACAGGCTGGCAGTTTAATTGGAAGGCAGGGAGCAACAATAAAAGCAATTAAGGAAGGTTCAAGTGCTATTGTTCATGTTCTAGGACCAGGTGCTGAACAAATCCCATTTTTTAAAGTTTTTGTCATGCAAGTGAAGTTCTAAATGGATATATTACAAGGTATATATATATTGTCATGTCTTGGATATAAAATGCAAACATTTCACTAACTGTCCTGATAAATTCTGTAGTATAAGGTGTTTTTAGATTAGTGCTTCTCAGTGTTACACGGGGATGTGTCCCCAAGGGTAGGCGACGTGCTTCCCACGCTCACGGCATGGGGATACACCAAGGGGGATGTACCCCACCTTCCCTTTTGAGGGGAATGCTTCCAAAAACATAAATATTCCTACCTAAAAAGCCTTGCTCCTGCATCCGTTTTGACCAATTTTGACAATGTATAAATTATACATTTTAACGTAATGTTTAATTATTTTAGCCTCCTGTGAGTTCTCTGCTACTACCCATCATTCACCTGTGCTGTCACCATGAGATTTCTAAGTTTCTGCTATGTCAGGGCTCTTGTGTTGCTGTGGTGCCGTGAAAGAGACTGTGGTTGAGTGAGTTATGTGCACTGTCTTTTAACTTGTGTGAGCAGTGAGGCTATGTGGGCATGGTAGTGTGAGGGAGACCATGTGAGGGAGAGTTGAGACCTTCGGCCTATGACTGTCGGATGCTGTGAAAAATAATTCTCGCTGCTGGATGTTGTGGACTGTTGGAATCGTAGGAACCTTGCTGCTGGATATTTATTGTTGTGGCCACAGTTAAAAGTTAAAACTTAATACCTCAAGTATTTTCCATAGTCCCTTGTTGGATATTGTGGGTACAGTGAATAGTAAATACTTAATTATTTTTTGCTGCTGGACAATAAATACCTCAAACATTTACTATTATGTGGCTGTTGGTTGTGCCATTGCAACTGGGAGAAAATACTCAGAACAGGGTCTAGCGCTGCTGGAAGAAAATGCTCATAACAGGGTACTTCTAGACTTGTTCTCTTGCTATTGTGTGTTGGATATTAGCAGTTGGGTGTGCTTTTGTCAATTGGATAAGCTTAAATTGTTGTTATGTAATAGTTTTAATGGTTAACATTTCAATTCTCATATTTTAAATCTTTTTAGTATTTGGGCCGGCCTCCTATGTTGGAGACTTCAATGTTCCATATATTTTGTGGGGTGATTCCACATGTCCCCTTGGATGTGTTCCCTTGCTCCCAAATTTGCACATCCCAGAAACTTGGTGGAACATTGGTGTTTTTTTTCCTTGGAAATAAATCCTTGGGAAACTTTTGGGCACTTGCCCCCATTTTGATGATGTCTTTCCTGAATTTTAAAGGTTTTTTTTGGCTTTCATTTCATTTCTTGTGTTCTTTCCACACTAAACTTGTCTAATTAACTTACGATACTCAAAAGCCTAGTACTTCCTAGAAATTACATTTGCATTCTACATAGTAAGTCGAGTGTTAGAAAAAATTACCTATTTCATTTTTTACCATTTCATTCTAAAGAAACCACACCCACTTGATATAATGAATGTCAAACACAGTCAGAAGATTGGTCCGGTATTAGAGCTTGTCGTTATTGACCATTCTTTCATTCATTTCTAGATGAGATTGTAGCATATTTGTTGATCTTAGTAGTAGTGTTAGATCTTGTGACATTGGTCATATCATGAAATGACAATATGTAATGTGCTAGCATGGTCATTGCCAATCAAACTTGACAACATCTAATGTTGTGAACGTGAATATTGTTTTTTCAGTGGACAATATCTTATAAAAGAAGTCTTTTAATCGTGTTGAATTCCTCACCATCTAAACCATTGTTATAGCTTAACTTCATCAACTTGTGTCTTACTAATAGAAACCCCAAAATTGCATAATTTTTAGTCTTAGCAGTCAACCAAACACCTCTATTGATGATCCCAAAAATTGTTACTACACCAACTATATCTATACATGGTTACAGTAACTATTGCTAGAGTGGTTACAGTAGAAGCTATCAGTAAAAAGTGTTACCATAAACATGCCATACATGGCTTGACAAAGATGAGTTCTTTTGCAGCAAAGAGGCCAATTGAAAGAACATCAACTCATGAAAAAGATACAATAGGAGATGATTGAGGAGGAAAAGCATCGAATACCAATTGCACAAGGGTTTCCATGGACAACTGATGAGCCACAAGTTCTGAATCTAAACAAATCATTTTATGCTATCAATGATGATGCTAGGCTTGAATTCCTTCATTAGTTTTTGAAGTTCAACATAACATTCAAAGTGTCTCTCATTATATTTTTATCATATTCTAAAGTGTTGATTTGTCAAATTTGCAGGTCTTGCCAAAGCCCCCAGTCAAAGAGAACACTAAGCCATTGAATGTCAAGCTTCATACAGAGTCTAGATCAGTTGAAAGAGCCAAATTTGATCACTTAGTATGCCTGAATTCTAGTCCCTAAATATAAGTCATTTTGCAGAATCAAAAGTTCATCTTCAATAAGATAAACATTTGTTTTAGTTCCTAACATTTCTTGTGATACCTCAAATAGATGGAAGAAAAATTCTACTATCTCATGCAACAAAGGTCAGAAGAAGAGCGACTATGGAAGGTATAACTTCCCTTGCATTTGAAGGTTTTTTTTAGTTAAATATTTTTGGTTCTTTTGGTATGAACTAAATATCTCCCAAAGCATAGTGAGAATCTCCCAAAGCACAGTGAGAATGTGGATGGCTAGCAAGCATGAGTTAATTTTCAGCCTTGAATTTTGCCACCTTAATAGGAAACCATGATATAAACTGTTTTGATATAGATTTATTCATTTTTGTTACAAATTGACTTGAGTATCATAAATAGCTAGCTACAGATGAAGAAATTAAGAGATTGTGAAAAGAGATGATTCCATATGCTCAACTCATGCCCTTTTTTATCGTCCATTTGTACCAAAGAAGTATGTTCTCCTTCTTAACCATTTTTTCTATGGTTTAAAACATGATGCAAAATATATAGTTTTGCTATACTAAACGAAAATTGTGCAGGACTTGAAACTTCAAAGTCCCCAACGATCCCAAAGGAACCTAAATTCCACAGTTATCACCATCATATAAAATGCTTATAATGAAAGGGCATGCACACTACAGGTTTCAAGTTTCACAATGATAATAGCTAACAAAGAAATCATGAATTAGGCCAAAAGGGAGTGTTGTTGAAGTAACTTGTACTAGTAGGCAGGGAGTGTCATTGAAGTAACTTGTACTAGTAGGCATTATTGCAGAGTTGTATATGTTAAATGTATTACAGCATCTACTAACATATGCTGGTAGTTGTTATTGTACTAGCCTTTGGAATAGCAGGCTAGTATCCAGAGCTTATCTGCACTCACAACTTATTGCTATCAGGCTAGTATTCCAGTTGGAGATGGTTATGTGGTCAAGTTACTCAAATAACAATAACTGTTGCATAACGTGGAGGACCCAAAGCAGCCTAATAATGAGCCCCTATACATAGAACCTTATTGGGAACTTATATGATATTGGTTTTTGATAAGCCACCAACGAAAGAGGCTATTGTAATAGTTAAAAACATGCGTGAGGGATTCAAGACCATGTATTCTGATGGTGCACGTTCCCGATTTGGTGCAGGTGCTGGGGTAATTTTTGTTTCACCAATTATAACTCCTTTCCATATTCATTTTGCTTAAAATTTGATGCAGCTAACAATGTGATTGAATATGAGGCCTTGCTTTTGGGTTTGAAACAAGTAAAGGATCTCAATATTAAAACATTAAAAAGTCAAAGGAGATTCAGAATTTCAGATTTGATTGTGAATCAAGTACGGAACCAGTGTGAAGCAAAATATTCTCATTTGAAGCAATATTGACATGTTGTATCATGTATGGTATGAGATCAAAGCATTTGATGCTTTTGACATAGTTTCTATCCCACAAAATGAAAATCATTAATCAACAAGTAGATGCTATGATAGGTTCAAATGTGGGATTTGAACCATGCACAACAAAGTACTTTTCAAAGTACCATGTGGAGGTCAGGTTTCGACCATCCATTTCTGACAACTTCAGAAACTAGCATCTATTTGAAGATGATAGGTATTGTGAATTTTTTGAGTAGTCTAAATGCAACTGCCTCTCACTAGATTGATCAGGGATAAGAAAACAGTGATCCGGAGCAACAAATGGTACAACTGAAAAGTAATAAAATCCCTAGATGTTTGGTATCTTTGGAAAAAATTCCTGATGATTCTGTTGCTTTTAAAGGTTCAAAGGTCACTGATAAGGATGAGCAAGTCATTGAAATCAATATGGGTTCTAAGGAAAGTCCAAGACCAGTGAAGATTGCTCAAGTATGCACTCTAGAATGGAAAAATATTGAGCAGTTTATCTGTGATTATAAAGATGTTTTTGCATGATCATATGATGAGCTAAGAACCTACAGTACTGAGGTTATCAAGCATAAAAATCCTTTGAAAGAACAAGCCAAACTTTTCAGGAAGACACAAAGGCACATGAATCCCAAGTTGGCTCCCATCATACAAAAAGAGTTGCAGAAGTTGTTCAAAGTAGAAATCATCACTCCTGCTTATTACTCATAGTGGGCATCCAATGTTGTACCAGTCCATAAGAACGATGAGATTAGAATTTGCAATATTTTGAAATTTGAACCTTGCATCCTTGAAAGATAACTATCTTTTGCCAAGCATGGAATATGTGTTACAGTTACAAGTGCTGGAATGATGTCCATGTTGGATGGATTCTCAGGGTACAATCAGGTGCTGGTTGATGAAAATGACTGATACAAGACAACATTCACCATCCTTGTGGAATGTATTCCCATGTCTGTGCACCTTTTGGATTGTTAAATGCTGGGACCAGATTCCAAAGAGCCATATGCTTTCTCTGATTTCCTTAATAAAGTTATCATGGTTTACCAAGATGATTTGACAGTTTATTCCAAGTGCAGGGGAGACCATTTCATGCACCTGAGGAAGATCTTTGACAGACATAGATCCTTTGGAATCTCACTTAACCCTAAGAAGTCTGTTTTTGGGGTAGTCGAAGGAAAATTATTGGGGCATCTGGTGTCCAAAAGACAAGGTAAAAATATATCTAGAAAGAGTGCAATCTTAAAAGAGATTCAGTTACCCAAAAGTAAGAAGGGTATCCAGTCCTTTGGGAGCATAAATTTCCTACTAATATTTGTGCCCAATTTCGTTAAAATCACTTATGCCATCTCAAGTATGCTAAAAAAGGGACATGAAAAGGGAGAAACCATGGAAACAATGTAAATTCAACAACCTTTGGTTGGGCCCTTCCCAATTAAAGTGAAAAAGCAGGGAAGAACAATTTTCATCTGACTAATCTGGATGGAGAAGAAAAACATCTGCCAGTCAATGCGCAATTACTGAAGTATTACTTTCAGTAACAACCCTAAAGGGCCACAAAAAAGAGAAAAGAAAAAAAAGAAAAAAGGAAGAGAAAAAGAAATGACGAGTTCTGTCTGTTTTGGGTAATGGTGTAGGCTAGTGGCAAATTTTTATTTTTACTAGGAATTTTTTTCATTGCATTGATTTCAATTATATCTTACATTTTACGATTTTTACAATTCGTTTCATTCTTCATACGTTGTTCCGCATTCACATGAGCGGTCCCAAATTTGGGAGGTTGGTTTATCTTGTTTTTTGTCATAGGCTAGATTCTTTTGTCATTCTGAAAATTGGGCATGCATGAATCTTTATGATTCACAGAGTAAAATCAGAGTTGGGACACATTTATCTTAGGTCAAAGTCTGGATAAGGCCTGCGATTTTTTTGTTTGTCAATACAAGTATATCTTTGGGGAAAGTAAGGGTATGTATTTGTCGGAATTTAGGCAAGCTTATGCATCAATCACAATCCCAACATGTGTCTCCTAAGGTCAAGTTTTGTGCATCGAAGACCTTATCCAACCTTAGGGATATGATACTAACAAGAGTGATTGACTTTTCAGAGAAAAACATCATTGAAGACCGTTGGGATCTCAACATCCCACATGAGCATGTTCTCCCCTTGTGGAGCCACTGTTAACACACACTTCACCTCGATCGAGGGAAATGGAGATCATAAAAATTAAAAACAAGAAAGAATTTAAAGAAGCAAGAAAGGAGCTAGAGATGGATTTATCAAAAGGCGTTTCCTTGACTGACCTTGGTTAAGGAAAGTATGCAGTGGATATTCTGAAGAGATTCAGAATGTTGGACTGTAAGGTGATAGCCACACCTATGGAATCTAACTTGAAGCTATTGTGTGAAGATTCATCATATTTGGTTGATGCCACGACGTATCATCAGACGATTGGATCATTGATGCATTAATTGCAGTGAAGATATCATTTTGGACAGACTGGAGATAGAATTGAAGGTATTTGTTTTTTACTTTGGATTTACCTGAGAAATATGATGATGTGATCCTCACGGGGAGAGTAATTTATAATGGGATCTACACAAAATATCCGAATTTAAATTTGAACAGAAGAAGTTCAATCGTAGGATTGAGTATTACTAAAATACTACTCAAGGACAGACTTGAATGACTAAATTTTACTTGCAAGAGAACCATGTTATGAAGCCTAATACTATTAAACTTCTCGAGTCTTATTTTGGTCTAGGTGTTCCATGTACCCTTGCTGGTTAGTGATGATCAATGTATATGAATTTGAGGTTGTGTTTTAGGTAAAAATAGATTCTACATTGTACTTTTTTGTTGTAGCATTGATGATTTGAGCTACATTACCTTCATGCAGTTTATTTTAAGATTGATGGTTTGATATTTATCTCTTACATTGTCTCTTTCTTGCATGTGACAGGAAATGACGCTGGAATTTGAGAAAGCTAGGCCTAGGAGCTATCTCTTCACATAGATAGTTTCCTAACATTAAATGATAAATAACTAATTTGACAACACTTTCGCTAAGCAAGAATGGGCTCATTTAAGTACATGAAACCATGTTGGTGTTTAGCACGAATATCTTGATAATTTTTTATGGTTTGTTTATTGCTTTTGTTTGAAGCATTTTGTCGATTTTTGAAGTTTGTGTGTATTTTGGTTAAATATTGTCTTAAGTCCTTTGAATGCTTCTAGTTCTCATTCGATGCTTGATTTAATCTTTTTTTGTAGCTTGAATCAAGGTTGGTTTTAGGATTTGAGAAAAGATTATTTTATTAACTTTTAGTTGCATGAATTAATTGTCTTCAGTTTTTCGATTCTTTTACGCTGATTGTAAATTTTATTTGCAAATACTTATTGTTATTCAAAAAATAAACGAGCTCTACATAGCTAAGCAAATAAAAAAATGGTCTATGCACTAGGTTCCTATGCATTGATCGTAGGATACCTATTGTCACAATACCAACATTCATCTAATGCAATAATCAATTGACAGAATTACAATGCATACTCGTATTAGCCTCCATGACCATAATTGGCTAGTGGAAGCCAAGATCGAGCATAATGTATGATTCTATGAGTTTATCAATTTTTCAAGATTCAGATCCCCACATGTCCACGGGACCATTAAGGGACGAGATAACAAGTGGATTCCCCACTTGCCCTGAATCTAGTCAGTGCAGTTGTGTTTCATTGACACCTTCCATTTGTTACTTATGAGTCTACATGTTCTATTGATCATGATGTGATTCATGTTATTTGACTAATGTTGTTGTTCCTCTATTTTGACAATATTCTATAAATTAGTGAAAGATTCGCCAGTTTTTACAATTTTTTATAATGAAGTTAAATATTCGCCAAGATTTTACAATATCTTATAACTTAGTGAAAGATTCGCCAAGAGATTACAACATTATATAATAAAATGAAAGATTCGTCAAGATTTTACAACATTGTATAATAAAATGAAAGATTCGCCAAAATTTTTATATATACATATTATATTATTGATAAAATCGCCTTCAAATTTTCCTATATATCGGAGAGATTCGCCCATTTTTTATACATATAAATCTAGGGGGGGTTCTTAAAATCATTCCTGCTTGTCTTCTTCATACCAGTGTTCCACGGGGACGCGCCTCCCAGGGTCGGGGGCTTGCCCCTGCGTTTCCCACGCCCCGGGGGCTGGGGGGCTCCATGTGAAACGTTTCCCGGTGCCCCCTTTTTGACGAAACGCGATGACACGCAAGTTAATGATGGGGGGGCTTCTACACGCCCCCCCCCCCCCCCCCCCCCCCCCCCCCGG
>LPNX010134780.1:12541-32265 GCA_001517045.1 Pseudotsuga menziesii
AAATTTTTATTTTTATTTAAAAATAAAACTAAAACTTTTTAAGTTTTTAACCTAGACTTTACCTATTTATTTTACCTCCTCGTTCTGAATCGGCCGCATTGAGCTCCTTGACCTGTGAACAATCCGTGGACCGTTTGTGTGCTGGCCGGTGTGCTGAGACTCGAGAGCCCATGAGGTTTGACTGCTGAGACTGTGGTGAACCGTGAGACCGTGACAGCTCGTGACCATCTGCCGGAGTTGTGGCCCATGAGCTGTGGACGTGGAGTCGTGGACGAACTGGAGCTGGAGCTGTGGCGTGAGGAGTCGGACTATTGAGTAAGCATTTAATAGTTTATTAAATATTTATGAGAATGGATATAATTTTATTGTAGTGGACATGTTTATAAATTATTATGGCTGTCATATACACAAGAAGTGGGCTGCGATCTATCTATTGAGACCAGTGTTCCACCAAGTATTGAGACCAGTGTAATCTGCTTATTGCCAATTGGAGACTTATTTGATTTTCCTCACATATTTTATGCCATTTCCCTGTTTCCCAAAATTTTCAATCTGCCATTTCTGAAACTTGAAACTTGCACCTGTTTCAAAGACCAAAATCATTTTCAAGTTTCAGGTAACTTAATTTTGAAAGGGAGCCAATGTGAGTGCATAGAGGGTTAGATTGAAAATGTTTCATTACGAATTTGCAAATGAACCTTGCTTGTTGTTGCGAATATTCAGAGCAAGTCTCTTTTTTAAGTACGGGTTCACACTTGAGAGTGTTATTTGATAATTTTAATATATTTCACCCTATTTGGCATTTATAAAATTATATCAGACAGTGTTCCTACAGCCAACTCTCTATACCATCTTGAGTGTCATCCACAGCTGTTACAGCCATCTTTAGCCTCCTACGAACTCTATATAAGGTCAGAATTACATTATATTTGAGACCTGATTGCCATTGGTTAGATTGAAGTCATTTTCATTTGCAGAATTGCATGATCAGTGCTAGTATGTTCCTCGTGGTTTCTCTAGACAGCCTGCCATTTGGCATTTAGTCTATTTAGTATTTAGTTACTAGTATTTTAAAAAACTTATAAGTTGTAAGTTTTTACTATTTAACTTCACATTTTTAAAAATAAAATATTCAGTCCTTCCTGCTACATAAACATGGCAAACATTCAGTCCTTTGCCTACAGCAATTTAACCGTTCACTACTGGGGGCGAGGTCATTGACATTTTCATCTTTTGTGCCCAGGCAATTAGGCATAGGATTTACATCCCCACTTCAAATATAGAGGAGAAATTTCTTGTGCTGTGCAGGAGAAAAAAAGGATAACAAAAGCAACTTCCTCAGTCCACATGTATGTTATTTAATTATTACATAGTACTTGTTATCTGTATGCCAAATATGATCTGAGAATAGTAGTAATCTAAATCCACAGAATAGTAAATACTCTGTTTCATTATCCACTCAGAGGACTGATCAGAAATTTTGTTTTTCTCAATGCATCGAGTAGGCCTCCCATAGCTAGGTCTTCTATGTATTTAAAATTTAAAATTGCCATTGTGAACTGAATATCATGTTTACATTGCACAATGATGAATTTCAATTTAGCATGTATTTATTTTTATTAATTAATAATTTTAGAGATGCCCCCCCTATGTTAAAATTTAAAGATCCCGACGCCCCCCTGCCCCCCCGCTCCCTAAAATACCCCAAAATTTGGGGGTGCCTCTACACGTCCCCAATGTGCGTTTCCCCGCTCCCACGCCCCCCCGTCCCGGATACTTGGTGGAACACTACTTCATACTCGTAAAAGTATTTGAAGAGTCGTCTCTCCGACGGTAGGTTATCTCTTTTTCGGTTCATATGGACTATTTACAAAAAAGGAACACTACATCCAATCATGACTAGAAGAGTTCTCTAAGGTATTATTTTATACTTTTTCGGGCCTTAGGGACTAAATCATACGAAAAAGGACCCTTTGGAGTCTTCTTCCGTGGTCGTTCAGACTCTCTAAACATGAACGATACCAAGTTTTCTTTCATTGGACTCGTTAAATTAAACATTGAGAGACCCTCTTTTGGGAATGAACCTCTCCTCTCTCAGGTTCGTAAAACATATGAGTTTGGACTTGTCTTCGGATGAGCTATAACAAGTGTTTGTTACCCTCTTTGAACTCGTAAAACCGAAAAGAGGCACTCATCAACCATGATGGGGACAATGGAAAGGGAATCATTTTGCAAATAAATGGCAATAGTTTGTCGTTACCTTTGAACATGACACTTGTCTGCATATCATTTCAGTCAATTGGGTATTCAGCTGATCTCCGTGACGATCCACTTTCATGAGTCATGTCACTCCTTTGAGTCTTTCAAAATAATGCATTGTCCGATGTCATACTATGTGTTTGTCTGGTTTAATCATGCTGCCAAGTCTTTTGTCGTGCCACCCGATCTTCAAAGGGAAGTTGAAGAAGGTTTACCTCTGCAGTCAAAACAGTCTTTGTGTCAGTACTTTTGAGTCAGTCTTATGGTTACTTCATTCACATCATTCCAGAACTATGTTCCGAGTTTGGTGTCAACGATGTGCGACTCATCATGGCCCTCCTCCGACGAGACTATTCCCGTCGACATCAGCTCATCATCCGGGAAATAGTATTACAAACAAAATTTAGTACCTTGAGATCTATATGCCTTAATGACAGATTCTCTCGCTCTCGACATAGGTTCACATCATTAACCTTTGATCAATAGAATCGAACAGGTGTTCGACATCAAAACATCTATTCACACTCAGTAGATTGTACTAGGGTACCTTGAAAATCATTGACATCAATGGTGATCTCCCTCACACTTGTTAACAGTTCACATCATTGGCTGGTAATCAAGTGGTTTCTACCATGTTCGACTTCAGATCATTGTAATCACATGGATAGAATTGTACTTTGTGGAAGACGAGACGAAGACCCTGGGTATTTGTTTAGCACTCATTGCTTTCCCCAGGTTGCGATGGAGTTTTGTATATCTAGCATGGATCCACATTTGTATGGTTGTGGCTATGCTCAAATTTGTGTCTGTATGACATAGATCTACGTTGTATGGCCAGTAGCTATGTCCAAGTTTGAGTCCTCTATCACATGGATCTACGTTGTATTCCAATAGCCATGATTTATTCCTCTCATGGATCTGCCATGTATTGGTCTGTAGCCATGAGTTGGTTACATTTGTCTATGAGTCAAAAGTATTGATGTACTATAGATGCCTACCGGACAACATTCTCCGACCGAGCTGACATTTTCACCTCAAGGTGAAAATTTGTTCTCTCAAAGCTCTCGCTTATCGTATCCCTCTAAGTCTCATGCTTTAGGGGGCATTCTGTTGTACCTAAATCATGTCACCATCATGTGATGAGATCCTTAACTTCCATGTTTGCCCTTAATCCCAACACTTGGAGGGGAAACTTGCCATGTTTGTCAATTCTACTTGAAAAAACCTAGCACCGCGCTTACCCTGTGGCTGATGAGCAGTACCTTGCTTAGCACCGCCTGTATCATGTTATAAAGAAGCGGTGCCACCGCCTATAGTCTTTGTTATTAAAGTGGTTCTCATCTAAACCGCTCTGTCATAAGGGAACAAAAGCGGTACCCTGGGTAAAATGGGAAAAAGAGAAGTTTCTTGAGGCTTCTATAACATGAGCCTCGTGTCCTCCCTTATCCCTATCATTATGGGTTAGTTTGAGCTCGAGATCCCCCATGGTAGAATCTTGGAGCCACCTCACCCATAATTCTCTCAACTATCCCTATCCATTGAGCCTTATAATTACAAACTCATATCCATAGTTGAGGGGGAGAACTATAGAGGTATTGTTATGTTGTTGAATTGACTACCCAGTCCAAATCATTGGAGAGCATAGAGAGAAAAGTTGGAGCTTATGGGGGATGAAGTGTTTGTCTCGTGGAGGAGCTTGTTGACACTAAGACAACGGTAGTAATATTCTCCATACATTCTTAAAGCAAATTTGATTTTTGTCCCACATTTTTGTTGTTTTGATTTCACATGCATATGTTGCTAGATTCCTTAGTCACTAGCATGGATATGTAGATGATTTTCTAGTAGCTTTGATGTGTTTGTATGTTTGATATGTTCGCAGATACACAGGTTCATAATTGAAGCAGTATTCCAAGTGTCTACAGCATTCAGGGAAGGTCTTCATCCTTTGTCGTTCACTCATTTGTTCTGGATTTGAACCATTCGGACCAGAGGAACAACTTATGTCTGCAGAAGGTGCAATATTCCTGACAACAAAATGAATTTTCAAGGTGGGTGAAAATAACCCCTTAACAACAATTCGTATCCCAGAGATGTTTTGGCCCTAACATGGCCAAAAACAAATTCAATACACAACAATTACAGTGATGGGCATGGACAAAAATGTCCTGGAAGCTAAAATAAAAAATGGTAAGTGGGTAAAACAACCACAGGAGCCAAAATCGATTTTCAGCTTGGAAAACGGTGGAGAAATGCAACAAAAACATTGGGGAAGAAATCCAACCATAGACCAATACAAAAATGAATCCCCAGCCTAAGGAAAATAGAGAAACGACTGCCCACGTAAGGGAAAATATACACAACAAACCCAAAAACGGATTTCACACAGAAAAACTTCCAGTCATTTGAGAGAGCCCCAAGGTGGATGACTGATGATGAGGAAAACGCCTAGGAGATCCAAAATCATGAATGAGAATCACAACAGGCAAAATCGTGAAGGTAAGACAACTCCCAAGCTTCACTGCGTGAGGAAAAATGGAGAATGTGGATGTATTTCCAAATGGGCATACATTTTGGGTGTTTTCTTGTCCCAAAAGTCAAAAACGTTTTTCCCCAAAAATGGGTTTTCCCCAAATTCGAATTTTCTGCCCATACTCTTCTCATCCCCATGCAATAACTACTTCAACCAATTTCTGGTAGAATTAAATGATTGGGTGAATGAGACAAGAAACGTAGTTGACTATTTGATGGGTTCTCCCATTGACATTTTCCTTTTTCCCATTGGCCTCAAAGATTAAATATTCTCCCCCCTTATTCTTAGGAAATCATGCCCCCGTCTCTTTTAATGTTGCATAGACATCGCTGGTTGTGGGTGTATTAATTAAAATGCATATTTGATGCCAAAATTATAATGTGTCGCCTAGCATGAATATACCATCGGCAACGATTTTAATCGCCGGAACATAAAACGTTAAATCGATGGTGGAGATTTTGCCTTTAACTCCACACCATGATTGATTACAATATATACATCATATACATTTTTAATGCAAACAAGGTCAAAACCGGGGTGTTACACAGTCCAAACCTAAACTAATTGAAGGAAGTCTGTTGATACATAGTGTAAAAGTTTCAAGCAGAATCATCGTTTAAGTGCGCAGGGGTTGAATAGACTTAAAAACACAGTGAATCAACGGATGTTGTGTATTTGGAGGAGCAAATGACGGCAGAGGACCGACTGATCAAAAAACGATTAGAACCTATTGAGTTAAGGAGTGTGCAAGTTCTGGTTTGATCTATGGTTAACAACCATTACGGAGAACTAAAGTGTATGAAAGTTAATGAGATTTTTCCATTTTTCGTAATCCTTATCCAATACAATTGGGAATTGGGTTGAAATCTGATCAAAGAGATCCGACGGTGATTTTCAATTTTGGAAAGTTAAAAAAAACACATGGTGGGACCTTTGGAAATATTTTCCGTAACTTGGTTTATTAACCATATTCCATAAATTCTTAAATCTGATATGGAGTTCTTTGCTATTGTTGGCAGAACCAATAGCTTGGTTGACAATTAAACAAAGTTAGTAGGTCTGTAATTTCAGTCCCATTGTAACTTCATGACAGAGTTTTTTTTTTTTAAACTAATATCTGCATCAAATGATAACAGTTGAAGGTCTGCTTAGTATCATGGCAGGTGGTGCCCGCATCAAGTGGTATCAGAGCCAAGTTTTTGCTCTTTGTAGGAGAATGATCAGAGGAAGCTTTTGCTCTCTGTATTCATAGAATTCTGATGATTATTATAACTGATGTTTGTTCTTCCTAAGAACAAAGAAAACTTATGATTGTAATATAAAGAACATCAGATAAAGAAGATCCTGAAAGCAAACAAATAGAAGGTGAAGAAAGGATGGACAAGGTTTTCATATATTAGCATACTATTTGCAGAAAGAAGAAGGTGAAATGTTCTTGTGGGAAAAAGAATCAGAGCACCAGTTAGTTCTTCAAAAGAGAAGATGCAAATCAGGATGAAGGATATTTGCATATAGGGAGGAAGAATTCAAAATTCAAAGAAGAATTGTATCTGAAGGATTTAATTGAGGTAAATTGAAATTTGTTTCAGTTTATGGTTAATTTTGGGAACTAATCATTGTATGAGTGAAGCTCTGAGAGAATCACGAATAGAAATCTACTTTGGGAAGAAGTAGTCATAGACAGAGATTCTATGTGAAATGTTCAAGTAGAACAAAGAACTCTTGGTGGGAGTAAGCCAAACCTAAGTTTCTGGACAGTGAAGGAGAAGACGAGGAGAATCAAGTTCAGCCAAAGGCTGGAGCTGAGCAGAGTTGTTTGAGGTAGCCTTGTAGCAGCAGGCATTTAAGCTTGGTAGCAAAGAAATTAAAGTTCTTGAAGAAGCAGATCATTGAGATATGGAAGGTAGCAGCAACTGGAGAGTATCTTAGCAGAAGGATCACGACTTGAAGTAGTGATGAAGGTAGAGCCAGCAGAGGAAGTTACAACAGTAACATATATTCAAAGGAGATTTGGATAGAAATTTAATGGTCTTTTGTTTTTAGTTTATTTGTAAATGATAACTGATTTCAGATAGCAATAAGAGAGAATAAGGAAGATGGTAGTGAACCTATCCAACTGAAGGTTGGAACAAAGAGGACAAGCTGAATGTTCTCAAGAAAAGGGAGATTTGCAGAAGCCAAAAATGCAGAAGATGCTCAAGTGAAGGTTCCAGAAAAGGGAATCAGCAGAAATACCACAGGAAGACTAAGCATGGAAGAGCTTAGTATGGTATTTGAAGACAAGTTGATAGAGTTAGCTTGTAGAGATGGCTTGTTTGCATCTTACAATGAGCAAGGAAAAGCTCATAAAAGAAGGGAGGATATGATGACTGAGGATCATATTAAAGGTTGATTCAGAATAGACTTGACAAGAGATTAGCTGAAATTGAAGTACATCTAGAGATGTTGGAAGAATTGCTACTAAGAGGTAAGGAATACCAAAGGTATGGGTGGATTTTTCCAAAGCAAGTGAAATGGCATCTATTGCAGGTGAAGTTGAAGAACCTGTTTAATGCTAAGTCGAGAGAAACATTTAGAACAGTTGAGTATGAGGATAAGGGATGCATATGTGAACCTGAAAAAAAAAATCCTTGGAGAAGATGAAGATGAAAGTGGAGAAATTGATGAGATCCAAAAATCTCATATTTTTAAATCTGACAATTTGTGTATGAATGCAGGATTTGCAGAGACTAGGAGTGAAGGACAGTTATTGAAAACTGTTATGCAGGTTGAGGGAGACAAAGACATGTTTTCCAAAAGCATAGAGGAAGGGCATGGACAGAGTCTGGTCACTAGAAAAAGTGAGACATTATTATCTACAGCAGATAATAAACATGAAGAATTAAATGCAATCACTGAAAGGCAGATGCAAAACTCTGTGGGAGAAAACATAAGGAAGAAACATTCAAATATAACACTTACCAAGAAGGTTGAAGGATTGATGTCCAAAGCATCAAATGAGGGCATGGAGTCCCATGTTTTTCAATCTGATGATACTTTTGTAAATGCAGATTGTGACAAAGGGAAGTTATCTTGTGAAGAAAATTTTATAAAAGGATATCATGTTTCTAATGATTGGTGTCACATTGGTGTAAGCATGCCGGTTTTGAAGTAAATAAAGATGGACAATTTTATAAAGAGATCACAAAGATTGATGAAGATTGTAAGCCCATATATGATGATGACTTCTCAGAAGAAGATAATTTTGAACTATTGCAGCAGAAGAATTACATCGATGTATTGCTTGATGGAGGACAAGTTCAGCATGTGGATCAAAGAAAAGAGGCTGAATATAGAAATTATGATACAAGAAAAGGTAAGTATGATGCTTCTTTTGTTTTGGTAGAAGAGAATATAAATGAAGAAGAGCATTATGATGACATATTTGAGAGATGCCAGAGGGAAATTGAGTTGCTGGAATACTTGCTAGAAGAACCTGAAAATGAAACCAGAATTGCAGTAAGAGAAGATGAATGTTTGGAAGTGCCTGACAATGAGAACATATCTCAATTGATTGAAGCAGAAAAGGAAGATTTTTGTTTTCATAACAATGATTTTTCTGCAGGTACAGAAAAGGATGTTAATGAATATGTTGTTGTGATTGAAAAGGAGTGTGATTGGTTATTTGATAATGAATTTGAGATTTAGGGACAGCAAAGGATTATTGATGAAGATGATGTCTTCAAAGACATTGAGGCTGAGAGAATGGCAAAATCACAAGGTGGAAATCAGCAGCTTGAAGATGAAGAGTTTGAAGAAGAAGATGTGGGGTATACTGAAGAACTCAGAAAGTGTTTATTGGAATCTGATCAGCATGAAGGCTCAGGAGAAGGAGTACCAGATGAGACCGAAAAGTCTTATGATTTAAGTACTAATGAGTTGTGTTTGATTGCAGGTTATACAAAAGAAAACAGAGGACAGTTACCGAATACTGTCATGAAATTAGAAGAGAATGAAGATTTTTCTTTTGGAAGCATAACCATGGAACACAGTCAGAATTTTGTTATGAAGGAGGGTGAGATGTTGTTATCTCATAAGGATAATCAATGCTTAGATTGATTTTCTTGTGATACAGGGATTGGAGAAATTGTTGTTGCAGAGGATAAAGAAGAACACTTTGATGTAGTGTTTAATGATTTTGAGGAAGAAATATAGATGTTTAGAAACTGGTTGATCAATCTAAGGATTGATAAAGAATAAGGAACTAGATTATGTAAATCACTTTTCCTTGGATGAGCCGAGTATTTTACATACTTGGGGACATGAGGAAAGAAAGATGCAGCAACCAGTAGATATTGACAACAACAAATTTCAGCAAGAAGTTTATCAGTCAGAGGATAAGTTGAATGAAGAAATGAGGAAACTGATGGTAAAGATGTCTCAGAAAAGACATACTGAAGGGAAAAGAACAATCAATAGCAGATTGCATGTGACTGTACAAGTTTGCATCAGCAAAGCAGATGAAGTGTTGCAGAATAAGGTTTGGGATCCTGGAGGGCTCAAGTCATAAAGACTTGTGGTTGTCACATTGTTACAGAAAAGTGACAGACCTAATAGACAGGAGTATATGAATCTTTTCTACCTTGGGAGTCTGATGCAGGAGCATAGCTTCTCAAGATCAAAAGTTGTTCATTAACTGAGATTTTTCACATTTACCAAGGGAGTTGGTTCCCTAATGATTGAACCTTAATGTTTCTAGACTAGGTGAGTCATTAATTTTAAATTGACTCATGAGTGTAACGAATCTGCTCTTTAGAGACAGAATTAGAATAAGACTCTTATTGAGAAATTGTAGGATCTAAAGGATTCAAGGAGATATTCTAGATATAGTTTGAATAAAGTTGATTCGATCCAACTATTAAGGATCTGAAAACAGAATTCATCTTTTGTATTTAAAGACTGTTAGGGTATAGTGTAAAGGAGCTTCTTCAGATAGCTCACAAAAGCATTTGTCAGCTCATTGAAGCTTGGAAGGCTCGAGAAGCAAGCTCTTGGATAGCTTGTAGAAGCTTTTTGCTCGCAGAATTTAGGGTAGCTCCAGGAAGTTGAAGTTTAGATCAAGAAGGGAGCTCAGAATTAAAATCCTGGAGCACAAACAGAGATATTACTCTCTGATTGTATCGATCTATTGGGAAATCCAAGCTTAGAGAAGGTTTTTTTTTCAATTCTTGTGCATGATTGAGAAATTTGTAATTTTGTAGGTGTAACTATTGTTTTACACAGAGAATTCACCTTCTATATATATTAATGGCGCATAGGAAATTGCTTCGTGAGGTTCTCTGATCAAATAATGGAGTGATTTGTGTTTCAATCATTTGGTGTTAATTGTATTAGTCCAAACCTAAACTAATTGAAGGAAGTATGTTGATACATAGTGTAAAAGTTTCAGGCAGAATCATCGTTTAAGTGTGCAGGGGTTGAATAGACTTAAAAACACAGTGAATCAACGGATGTTGTGTATTTGGAGGAACAATCGATGGCAAAGGACCGACTGATCAAAAAACGATCAGAACCTATTGAGGTAAGGAGTGTGCAAGTTCCGGTTTGATCTATGGTTAACAACCATTACGGAGAACTAAAGTGTATGAAAGTTAATGAGATTTTCCATTTTCCGTAATCCTTATCCAATACAATTGTGAATTGGGTTGAAGTCCGATCAAAGAGATCCGATGGTGATTGTCAATTTCGGAAAGTTACAAAAAACACATGGTGGTACCTTTGGAAATATTTTCCGTAACTTGGTTTATTAACCATATTCCATAAATTCTTAAATCCGATATGGAGTGCTTTGCTATTGTTGGCAGAACCGATAGCTTGGTTGACAGTTAACCAAAATTAGTAGGTCTGTAATTTCAGTCCCATTGTAACTTCATGACAGACTTTTTTTTGTTAAAACTAATATCTGCATCGAATGATAACAACTGAAGGTCTGCTTAGTATCATGGCAAGTGGTGCCTGCATCATATTGTAACTATATATGTACTTATATGTACATTGCTAAGTAATTGAATCGAGTATGCCTTTTCTGCCTATGTTTCCATTCATGGTTTCCTAATTCCTTCTTGGCTTCAGTTATGTTTCTACATTCTTTTTATCATGCATCTAACAGTGGTATCAGAGCGCCATAAGATCAGTGGCCTTGGTTGATGGAGAGTGAGGAAGATTGAAGTCTGTTTGTTGAAGCAGTCAAGAAATCTGTGTTAAGAAAATCGTTGTCATTTTTGTGAGAAGAAATGAGCGATTGTCTTCCTTGTTGTTGCGCCAAGGTGCTTGGAAGAACTGCAGAAGATTGATATTGAAGAATATGTCTGAGAACGACAAAGAGAGAAGTTGGTAAGCCCTAAGTTGAAATTATTGATCAGCAAATGAAAGTATTAAAGGGTATTTAAAAAAAATTGTTTTTCAAAGGAGATATTTTTATATCAAGGAAATAAAAAAAAGAAGTTACGATTCTTTTGTTGTACACGACTATTCAAAGAAGTTAGAGTAGCTAGCAAGGTGTTAGCCACCGATATAATTAAAGAGAGAGCAACATCTACAGCCACCTACATTTGTTGAAAGTAAGATCGTTGAATTTAATTCAATCTTGCATGAAACTGGTTGTATTGAAAGTGTGGAAGAAGTATTGGTATTTAAATCTGAAATTTTGTTTGTTGGAATTGCTCCCAACCTGGAATTAGTTAAGAGTGAATTGTATGCAGCGTTAAATATTTGTGGATATATACTTTAATGTGCACCGAGTGCTGAAACAGAGTATTTGCTGCAATTTACATTTGGTTGAAACTGTCAAAACTGTGCAATTTACACTTGGTTGAAACTGTCACAATTGTGAGAAAAGAGCTGTGTTCTGAAAGTTTTTGTATAAGAGACGGAATTTTTTTTTTATTCAGCGCAAAAATCCCATGTTTGTTTCTGGGAATATAATCATTCAGAAACTTATCAGTGATTTGCACATCATATGAAGATCAAAGGTGATCATCAAAACATACGTAAAGTTTGCTATTGTGACGAGAAATTCCCTTGAATGGAGAAAATGTTGCAACCATGAAGAAAGCCGCAGATGAAGATCCGTCCTCTGTGAAGAAAATCTCGTGCCCATGTGACAGATCCACGAAATAAAGAAGTCCACCCATTGCAAGAAGCCAAAAACGTGAATTTGCTCATTGACAGAGATGTTTATGTAAGCATTGTTGAACATAAATTGAATATTGCAGCCAGATTAAATATTGCAGCCATTGATTGAAGATATTGCAGCCAGTTTGAAGATTGCAGCCATTGACAATTGAATCAGCATTGAAATTAAAACAGAGTTTTAAGCATTCAGATTTATAAAAACAAACAAACAAACAGTTCTACACCTTTTTCTGAACTTGTCACTGTTCAGATTTTTATCGTTGCATTATGTGTTTTTGCAAGTATTTTTGTGAGTATGAAATATTGTTGAATTTAGAAAACTATATATTGTAATTGGGTGCATTTTTTGTTGAACCCTATTACCAACTTATTTGTACCATAATTGGATTAACTGAGGAGCTGCCATTTGACGAACATGATAAATGTTTGTGTTCCAGTGTATCAGATGATCCGCCTTTGTGCTTAGCCAGTTTTGGCTAGACAGTTTTTGTTTTCAGTAATTATG
The DNA here is from genome assembly GCA_001517045.1 of Pseudotsuga menziesii. Lineage (NCBI taxonomy): Eukaryota > Viridiplantae > Streptophyta > Pinopsida > Pinales > Pinaceae > Pseudotsuga > Pseudotsuga menziesii. Next base: position 25,012 of record LPNX010134780.1, read on the forward strand.
ACCATGCCCTGCGGGGTTTGTAATAAAATGTGCTAGTAGGGTGTTTTGAGTGGTTTGGTCTCCTAAGACATAAAATTTCAACTAAGGTATTCCAAGGAGTTTTTTTTCCTTGTCAATTATGCTTTGCCTATAGCCGAATATAATCGACGAGGTTTTCTTCCGCTTCCTCCAAAGTTGGAATGCCCGATTTTGAATTATGGACCTTGGGGGGTTATTAGAGCCCAACTGAGTATGTATAAACCTACTAGACATTATTAGAATTGACTATGGTCATGTCCTAAGTCACTAGGACCCTCAGAAAAAATTCCCAAAAAAATTTACCAAATGCGTTCGATTTTGGATTTTTATTTTTTTAATTTTTTAATTTTTCCTGAGTTTTTAATTAAATTTTTCCATAGTTTAAATGGAAAAATTTAAATTTGTAATATGTTAGTGAGTCATCTCGAACCCAAATTCAGTGATTGAAAGCTCTAACCTTAAGCCAAAAATCATCAATGATCAACCAACCAGCTATCCCCGAGTTTCAAAAGTTCATTCAGTCTCATACTTAATAATTTCTCAAAAAAGTCATTTACGAAGAAATTATTAATTAAAATATTAAAAATGAATATTTTGGAGAAAATAAAAAAACTCCCCAAAATAAACCAAATTGAATAAAATAAAAGGCTAAAAGACATGGCAATGGGCATTTATGATGATTCAACTCGGCACAAATACTCTTCAGTCAACAATCGAAGAGCATTAAAGATACATTTAGTTAGCAGACTTGTCATCTCCAGCTAAGTTCACGAATTGGGTGATTTGGAAGGCTGTGATTGGTTTGGTGTTAATTACGGAGCAAGGTATTAAATACATGAAGTGTTTGGTGCAAATCCTAAGGGTTTTGGCACCTATCATCACCAATCAACATTTACTTCAACCTTCATGCCCCTCTCTCCTCTTGGTTGCGCCCTCACACGTGTGGGCTATTCAGTGGTTGGTTTTTGGATTTTAGAGTTGGGAGTGGAGGCGCCTTGCCTAGGTGGAGGACACCCCTCACTCATACCAACTTTTGTTTAGGTCTGGGCTCTCATTCTTGTGCTGAGTCAGCTAGATTATGGGGATTGGCCCTCATTTGATGGAGTTTGGTTTTAGGGTTTTAGCCTTCTCTCTTTGTATAAATAGAGGCTCTTTCAGCTCTATGAGGTTGTAGATTATTTGTGTAGAGAACCTCTGGTGAAATATTGTACTACTTGTTTCTCTCATGCAACCATTTTGAATAAAGAAAGCCTTTGGAGGCTCATGTTGTGTAGATCTTGGATGCATGTGTTTTGGTTAATGAGGTGATCCAATTTCAATTTCTTTTTGCTTTGCTAATTTGTGGGTATTGATACATGCTTTAGAGGGCTTATATAAGCACATAAGAATAGATATTTGTAGTCTCAAGTTATCTATTTTTTTTTTACTTCCAAAAATCTAAAAGAGCATTGTTTTATTCAGTTGTATTTCATGTTTTTTTTATTAAATTTAGTAGATAGTACATGATATAATCCCCGTTTTTGGCAAGCGTATAAGTCTTTGTTTGCAGATCACTCCATTGCACCGAGTAAAAGGTTGAGCTAGTTTGCATCTCCTTTTCTTGGAGCCAAGCACAACTTTCTAGCAGCTGCATGCTAATTGAGATCCAAGGTGGTTTCAAAGATTCAAGATCCAAGTGGTTCCATATCTTTTATTCACCCCTAAAATAAAAATTTCAATTCTTTCACTTTATGTTTGCAAGTTAAAATCAGATCTATAAGGATAATCATTTTCATTTTACTTGCACTCATTTCTAGATCTAGGAAGTGTTTAAATTTTACATTTAACTTGGATCTAGTTAGTACTTGAAGTAGCATAATTTTTTTTATCTTTGCGTAAGTACTAAGTGTAATTTTTTAGTGTATTTTATTGTCTAATCCATTGTTTTACAGGAAAATAGCTCGATGGTTTTTCACTTTTCATGACAAGTTAAGCGGAAGCACTGGAAAAAATTTAAAGTTTCAAATTCCAAAAAACACTCATTTTCCTCCCTTCTCCATCCCCTTTCTCCAGGTTGCATTGAAGACCTTCTCAATCACAAAGGGAGACCCAACTTCAAGAGCATTGTAAAAGATAATAAAGAGCAAGTGGGATAAAAGCTCCCACACCCCTCTTCCCCCATTTGGGGAAAGCTTGTATCGTCTCTTTTATTTTCATGTTTTGCATAATAATTTGCTAGAGTAGAATAGGAAAGAGTAGTTTCATCATTTAGAAGTTTGCTTTCATAAAAGTTGAAAAAAGAAAAGTTTTCCTGTTTCATTACTTACTTAGTTTAAGTTTTGTTTGCTTTCAATTGATATAATATTGCGAAATTAAAAAAGAACCAAAATCTCTTGAATCTCACCATAAGGTGGATCAAGAGTGCTCTCTGTCGAAGGGTTTTGCTTAATGTTTAATTTTTCTTTTATTTCATGTACCTTGCTTTTTGTAATTTAATAATTAATTTCTAAGTCTCTTGAAGTTGCTGGAATCCAAGTCAAGAGCACTCTCTATCGGAGAGCATATTAATTTTTTGCATCATCCTTGCACTTAGGCATATAAATAGATAAGACTCTTGAACTTTTGTCATAAGACAAAGTCAAGAGTGCTCTCTGTCGGAGATTTTTAATTAATTATTTTAATAAAATTTTGCAACTCACATTCCCCCTCTAATTAATTTACTTCATTGATATCCCTCATCTAGTATGCTTTGCTGACTGTCATAGTTGGGCTCATACTCAGAACGGTGAACGAACTTGCCAAGATCGCAAATAAAATTTTACCCCACAACCAACGCACCAGCGTTGTAGAAAGCATTCAAGTCTATTCTCAGTAAGGGCATCGAAACTCCCCGTTGTCGCAGAGTCATGGCTAGCTGGTCAATCTTCCAGGACACCAGCTTGAGATACTGGACGGGCCGACATGTCTAGAACATAATGACTTTGAACACTTTCCCGGTTGGTCTCTGATACCTTTTTTCAAAGCCATAATAAACAAGACCATTAAAATATTTAAAACGTACCAAGAGCACTGGCATAACATATCCACTAGCTTTATTTCAAGACTTGTATCTTTGTTATTTTTCAAGCATTGCAAAACTTCGACTCCATAAGACACTGGTCTTTCATTTCATGTGTTGTTATTAATCTAGACCATTTCTCCTTGGCTTATAAAATCTTTATTTGTGAATGCAATTTTATTTTTAACAAGTTCTTGATATACTGTTCATCTTTTAATCCAATGCAGCAACGTGGATTGCCTTTGTCTTATGTTCAAGTTTTCATAATTATAATCATATTTCATCATAATAACTCCTAAACAACACCCATCTGCATCATTCAAATATTAAAACTTAACTTAAACACATTGAGCCATATAAACTCTTTGTTAGGAACTACCTCCCTTGGCTTCGTTAGGAGTTAGCCTAAACGGAGGAGCTAGGAGTAGGTGATAGTACCTGACTCTGTGCTTGCCCCCAAGGTCACACCTCTCCCACTATATTAAGTGAGGAGATAGCTTTCGAAAGATTTCTGCTGTTGGTGTGCAATCGACGGAAAACATATTTTGGCGTCGTTTGCCAAGGACAAAGTCCATTTCCCGGATTTTGAAGACTATGCTTCATTGACATTTTTGGGAGATTACATTGCAAATTGTTCCTTTCACATAGCAACTTCACGAAGGGACAGAGCCCTTGTCCTTTTGCAGATTTGAAGATTCGATTGGGTGTAGAGGTGAGCACACTCATCAAAAGGCTTTCAAGCTCACATTGGCGACTCCACAAGTTTGGTATGAGGTATGATTAAACACGTTTCTTCAAATTAAGTACCTCATTGTTTGATTTATGGAAGAACCATGGGATATTTGGCACGATGCTTACAGCCCACTGGATTTCTCAAAAATCCATGGATTTCCTAATCAGTGCTACGACCCTGAGGAGGTGCATGATATTCTTCCTAAATTTTATGGAAATGATAGTGTTTCAACCCCCCATCATATTGCCTCTTTCTGCAAACTGATGGCTGATTTTAATGTTCGTCATGAGGATGATATTATGATCATTTTTGCCATAACTTTGGAAGAGGATGCAATGACCTGGTTCCGTGGTCTGTTGGATGAATCCATAGATTCAGTGGCAATTTTTTTCGAGAAGTTTCTCCTCCGCTGGCACGATGGGACAGTAGATGAGATTGAGAAGCTTGCTAAAGAAGATGATGCCCTCATCCCTAGGCTTCATCCCGAGCTTAAAGAACAGATCATTGAAGGTCTGAGTGAGGGAGTATTACAAGAACCCTTGGTTGAAGACATTACTGAGGAGATCCCGGATATGACTAAAGATGTGAAGCTGCCCCAAGTTCATGAACAGCTCCATGATGAAGATGAGGACTTGCCTCAAGTTCATCACATTGAAGTTAATACTATTTTTTTTGCAGATCAGATTGAACAGTTTGACAATGAAGGGTTGTATGTGAGCCCTATCAACCAGTGGATAAAGGCTTCTTGTGCACAGTTTGATTCTACCTGGTATAATCTCTTGTTGCCTAATAGTCTGATGTTTCAATTCAACTTTACTCCTGAGCAGACTGCAAGGCATGGATGTCTTAAGATGTATATATCTTTGTTTCTTTCACTAACCAAGCTCAGAAAAAGAAGATTTGGCATGGAAAAGATGCTAGAATGGCTTCATTGGCTGTATGCATACACCTAATGTGTGCTAGATTCGTGATAGAGTAGGTAGATAGGAAGAAAAAATAAGCTTTTGCATGGGCATTTAAATTTTCAGCATGTTCTTATTTGTTTTGTAATAAAGTGTGGGATGTGAATGAAGCCATCCCAACACATTTTCTTTCAATTGGTCTGTAGTACCTAGAGAATACTGAGGTTCTCGTGCACTCTCTCCAAAATCACACGTCCCCCATGGAGCCAGATGTTACCCTCCTTTTTACATGGGTGTCCACTTGTGAATATATCACATGTCTCAACAAAGGATTGCATCTTAAGGGGAATTTTGATTTCCTAGTAGTTGTGTGGCAAAGGTACGAGGTGGAGATATCAGACATGGGTCCTTATTCCTTAGTTTGATTCACTTGCACGAAGGGTCATTGATATTGGTAGTATGTTCTCAACGGATTTGGGATACAGTTTCTATTTTGCTATTAATGGCAGATCTAGAAGGGAACTTGTTTGCTAATACAATGAGACAATAAACACACAGGTGGCTGGAAAGTATGTATGGATCTGAAAGAAGACTGATTGCTGGTGCAAAACAATGATCCGTAGGATCTCAACTTGGTGCATTTAAAGTTTGTTTGTAAAAGAATGCGTGCAACAGATTAATTAACGGACAATATTAGCAGAAATTAAGTGCTCAGAACAAGAACGAAAACCACAACACTGATAGACAGATACAAGGAAGAAAACACGAAAACAGAGACACAAACAGAGTTGATAACGGAGTTCACCCCCTCCACTGGGCTACTTCTCCGGGTCCCTCTCCAATAGGAACCGATCCAATTAATCTCTTAAAACGGTACAAAAATGGTTCTGGACTCTGCAAATCAATTTCAGCAGTAGCAGAACAGATTGGTGGACAAAAGTTTGCAAGTCCTCTTCTCTGGACTAATACAAAGAAACTGGACATTAACAGTAAAGTCTTCAAGACCTCCTCTCTGAAAGTTACAAAACTGGACTTCAATAGGCAAAAGAAGCCAAGTATAACTAAGAGTAGTCAACTTCAACAGGAACAGCAAAAATGATCTCTGAAACTTCTCCTCATAGAGAAAACGCTGCACTGTGCTCCCAACGAACTGTGCCCGAACTTCTGTCCGAATCCCCTTTCCACTGAACGGATTCCTCCTTTAATACTCATCTTGGCCGTTACAATTGAGCCAACGCTCAAGAACGCGACTGTTCACCTCCTTCTGCCAACTGCCCTGACTGTTCGCCTCCCTATCGATGTTACTATCATACGACATCAAGATTTTGCAACAGCCGTTTTGAAAAGCCCCCTCGCGCGAACGCATTGCCATCTTCAAATCGGAAGTTGTGATCATTTGTTCGTCTGCCGTTGCGGAAGGGAAACAGGAACGGGCTCCGATATTTTACTTTGATGAACCCGGCCTCAGTCGGCTGTCGGATGGTTTTCAAGTCGGAAGCTGTAGTCACTTGGCTTCCGCCGTTGCGGCTGCCGGAAGCCTTTGTGCTTCCGAACGTCCTTACGTTCCCGCCATTGCAGAAGCCCCGCCATTTCGAAGGGAAAAGCTTTGTGAGCTCCGTCGTGGCGGAAGGAAAGAAGCTGCCAATCCCTGATGTTGCGGAAAAAAAACTCTTCCGATCTTCGAACAGCGGAAGGAAAATCACTCCGCTGTTGCGGCTGCCGAAATGCTTCCGATTTCTGATTCGTCAAAGCTTCCGCCGTTGCGGCCGCCGAAAGGCTTTCGACCTCCGACGTTGCGGAAGGGAAAAGATTCCGACGTCCGATCTGTGTATTTTCTTCCGCCGTCCGATTTTCCACCCGCGGCTTCTTTGAACCATGTACCATATTTTGGATCGTTAAAAAGGAATTATCCGCCGGATCAATCCTCCCCATTGGAGAGCTTTTGGACCTCCAAAAGCCTGAATTATTCTGCAAGTAAGTGAGGGTAAAGTTCCCTCACTTTACCAATCTCCATCCATCTCGCTTTGCTGGGATGCATTCCTTTCAGTCCCACTCGAAGGTACTCAGCATTCCCCCGACGTGAAGCTCTTACATTTCTGTCAAGAACAACATCATCCTGCAACTCTCTCATATATTCAGGTGCCAAATCATCAATTGGAGGAATCTGTACGTTAGTTTCCTCATCCATGATCATAGGAGGTTCATACAATTTAAGATTCTCAACATTGACAACTGAATAAATTTGCATGTAAGGAGGTAAATTCAAGCGAAAAGCATTAGTACCGATCTTTTCGAAGATCTCAAAAGGACCATACCTGATAGGTTTTAGCTTTTTACCTTCACCTTTCATCCTTTCTTTGGTGATGTGTAACCAAACTCTATCACCTACCTGAAATTGATGATCAATTCGATGCTTATCATGCCTGGCCTTGTACTTCGCCTAGCTCTTCTCCAACTGTTCTTAAACTGCCTGCTGTACTGCTTGGATTCTCTGAATGAACTTTAAAGCTTTTTCTGCATCATGATGTCCATCCACTGCATCTTTTCCAAAAGAGAAGTCCATC
>LPNX010134789.1:0-222543 GCA_001517045.1 Pseudotsuga menziesii
TTTTAAATAAACATTATTTCAAATTCAAATGACTGTCTTGATTTTTAATTATTAATCAATTTTGGAATTTGAAGTTGACTATGTGTTTATAGGTTAAATTTTATTTCTATTATTACATAGCAGAGTAACTTTTATCATGATTTAAATATGTTTGTTTAGATCATATTTCAGTTTTCTGTTATTGATTAATAATTAATATATTTTCAAATTGCTCTCAGCTGAGATAGGATGAAATAGGATTAAATAGGATAGTTAGATTAATTAGTTTAAAATTTTCATTTTATTTTGATTTAGCACTGTTAAATCATTTTGCGTATTATAAGTAAGTTTTCATATTTAGAAAACTTCCCAAAAATCAGAGTCTTTCCTTAAGAAAGCAAACTTAGGTCATTTTAGGCATTTAGGTAAGATAGATATTAGAATAGGTTAAATTTTGATGGTTTTAAGTTCTCCTTAAGAGACAAACTAGCTGGTAGCAGGACCACAACCTGCGAGGTTTTGTTAAACCAAACATACCGGACGCTGCTCTAAGCCGATTGTGTGGACAAAACCTCCTTATTGGCTTTGATTCATAAAATCAGGCCAACAAGTCCCATGAAGCCCAACACTGATCTGATGTGTGCCCAGTATTTCCGCAATGCTTGCACTGCAAGTCTGATCTTTTGCTTCTGCCCCCTCTGCCTCTGAAATTTCTTCTTCCTTGTCCTCTCTCTTTGCCGCAATCTCCCTTGGAAGGGTCTTTGGATTGGTCTTTGCCAGCTAGGGCAGCACCAATACTAGATGCCAAAGAGTGCATCTTTACAACTGTTAGTTTACAATAATAAACTTGATATGACAAAGAGAAATAGAAAAAATAAGAACCTTGCAGGTCTACAGTCTCTGCCAAGGTGAATACAATGCAATTTTATAGCATATTTATCAGTAGATACAAAATATATGAGTCATACACAAGCTTCTTTATATCAGTCAGTAGCAATATATCAGACTCAGTATATATATATTCTTCAATATATCAGTCAGTTTTCAATTGAAGATTTTTATCTGAGATTGTCTCTCACACAAAATTCCTTAAGCGGACGCTGCCTTTAGCTTCAACCTCTAAGAAGACACCACTCAATCTTCAACGCAGCATACATGCAGTCACGCAGTAGCAGATATCAGCAGCAACCACAAGCTCATGCTCAGGTTCATACAACAGCCACGGGCCTCTTTAATAGGCAGCATATCTTCAACGCATATAGACTAGGGTTTTTGTATGCCAGTTTCATAAATCTTTTCATAAATCTGATGTGACTCTATATTCAAACAATACTTAATTGGTCGTTAATGAGCGGACACTTTCACTTTACCATTTTCAAATCTTCTCATGAATAATGACCATTTTCAAAACTTCACAATAGCCTATCGCCTGTGAAAAATAATCAATGCAATTGGTTCCCATATCATTTAATTTCTATTCAGAGCTTTTCTCAGGAAGGCAGCTTCATGAATATCAGTAAGAGTGGGATGTCTCATATGGACACAGTCAAGTCAAGAATTTAGCTGATATTTATGCCTAATCACGACTTATCTATCAGAAATACGATGCATAAGCATGGATTACACAATATATATGAAGTTCAATACTTTAATTTATACTGAACTGCCCAGCCATGGTGCTCAACAGAACGATAAACAACACAACACAATCCAGACTTTGTACGAAAATTAGGGTTCCCCGGCAACGGCGCTTCAAATCTCAAATCGCAGCTTCAAATTTTCACACAGGTTTCCACGCAGGTCTCCACGCAGCTCCACGCAGCCAGCATTCACGCACAGCATTGATCTTCATGCCTTCACTAATGATGGCACGCTGGCAAGAGATTTCTCCAACGCAGTCACACGCAGTATTGTTTCTCCAACGCAGTGAGACTCCAACAATCAGTATTCTTCAGCAGTATTGTTTCTCCAACGCAGTGAGACTCCAACAATCAGCAGTCACATGCAGTGTTCTTCAGCTGGAAAGAGAATTAATTCACAGTATTGTTTCTCCAATGCTGGTATTGTTGATAACGTCAATCCTCCATTGTTCAATGGGTCATCAAGGAGGGCAGCTCACGCTTGGTCTTCAAGTAGCAGGATGGTCTCTTCAAATACCAGTCTTCAGGAAGGTCTCCACGCAGTTGATAAAGCAACAAGAGTCTTCACGCCGGCATCAATCTCTCCACGCAGGCAGTCACAAGCATAAGAATGAACTCATACATTAAAAATTGGGCCAAAGATGACCCATTCAGCTCATGCCCGGTATACTTCAGCGTCACAGCAAACTCACGAAGAAATATAGGGCAAGAATAGGGTTTATGATATCCAGCTGATACTCACGCACAAAACTAGGTCAAACAATATCGCAGCTGATACTCTCACTATATCGCAGCCTTTAACATATATTTTCATATCAGTCTGCAACGCATTCACCATGGTGGCTCACAGCTCGATTACAATATTTAGGTGGAGAGCACCATCGATCTCCAATACAACACGCAGCATATACAAACTCGCAGCACAAGATTACAACGCAGCATATTCAACGCTGGTTTTCATGAAGATAAGAGGGCAGTCGCACTCCACGGTGTTCACTCATAAAACTAGGGTTTCCAGCAAACAGAGTCTTCAACTCTCACGCACAATAATAATATGCACTCAGAGAATATGCCAGACTGGCAAATTCTAGACTGCGGGCAGAAATTCTTGAAACGTCTCCTGGCAAGAGGACGCAGAGGGAATATGCCAGAGCTGAATCGGCAGAGGAAGCAGGAGAATGGCAGGCAGACTGGCAGGGATGCAAGCAGGAGTTATGAACTTGGCTCTGATACCACTTGTTAGGTATAACTCCCGATTCAATGTATTACATAGCCAAATGCAAATATTTATACATTACAATGTGGCGGTTGAGAACCAGTCTTTTCATCTTCCTATGCATCTATTCATATTCCTATTTATTATTTATTTACAATAATCCCTAACGGATTATATTCTAACACAAGGTTTAATAAAATACTGGACTAATTTCAACAAATCTTTCCTAGATAAGTTTGGGGAAGACAAGAAACCCACTACTTTAGCTCTTGAATTGTCTCGAATTAAAATGGAAACTAAAGAGAGAATATAAGTTTGGGGAATACAAGACACCCGCTACTTTCCTTACTTTAAAGAATGAAATTCCTGTTTCCTCTCAACCACCCAAGGATATAATTATATAAAATTACACTTCAACCTTACCAAAATAGCTAGGGATGCGTTTTAAATGAGCTGGCAAGACAACACTTGTCGAAACTTTTGAAGAGGATATTCAAGTTGAGAAGGATTCTATGTCATACGCACCTGAAAGAAGCGGAAAAGTTGATACCTTTCCTCGTAAGAAAGTTGAAATATCTAGTTTAGATAAAGATAAGGTATTTGAATTAGAACAACTGCAAAATGCTATTCGGGCATTGACTAACGAATTGGTAGGATTAAAGAAAACTAATTCAGAAGCTTCTTCTTCTAGGGGGTATTTCAAAAACCAATTTAGACAAAATTCAACTGCTAATAATAAATCAAGTTCACCTCCTGACATAGAAGACAATGAGTATATTTTTAATACTATTAGAGCAGTCTTATCTTTATCTGAAACACCTTCAAATCAAGAAACTATAGATTATGAAGAAGAAGAACAATCTGAAAATGAAGAAGAATTCCAAGAACCACATCAGTTAAATGGTCATTTTTGGGATAGTCTAGTAAAAGATTATGAAAGTAGAAATCCTCCTTTAGGATAACATGCCTATAAAACTTGGAGTAGAAAATCTACAAATACTCCCGAAGCATCATCAACTTCTACCCTAAATAAGGACAATAATAATTCTCATCCTGTTAAGAAAACTCAACCTGTGAGGAATTCTTAGCCTATCCAGACTTCTTCGAAGTTAGATCTGTAGTATGACATAATTGAGGATCTGAAAAATTTGTGTGCAAACATTAGTATGTACAATCTTGTTCAAATATATCCCATGCCCAACGGTCCCATTATAGCTCCTGCCATGACTTTGATAGTTCCTAGTGTTCAGCAAAATGCAGGTGCTAATAATTCAAACAGTGATTTAGTACTTAATGATAAAGGAAAATCAACAGCTGATAAATCCTCACTAATAGGGAAGAACTCAAAATCTAAAACTCATCTATTTCTCCTTACCTTTGAAATATATTTTAATAGAATTGTATGGTCGATTCTGGAGCGTCTACTAATGTGACGCCTTTATCTATTTGTCGAAGGATAAATGGAAAGTATATTCCATCAGATTCACATATTACTCAATTGGATAGAACAAATGTGAGGGTTTTGGGAGAAATGAAGGATGTTCTAATTAGGCTTGCCAGCAACCCTTCAATATTTCAAATCATAGATATTGTGGTTGTAGACATCCCTGATGCATATGGTCTATTTCTAAGCAGGGATTGGTCTCAGAAATTGAATGGATTTTTCACCACATATTGGTCAATCTTATGGTTTCCTAAAAATGGAAAATCCAATCAAATCAAGATAGGCAAGGAAATATATTTGAAACACACAATAATAGAATTGCATGATCCAAATGCACCAGCTCTATTTTCAGATTCCATAATAGGAAATTATATGTACGAACTTGGTTTTGGAAACTTCAAATTTGAAAATTCTGTTTTTTCTGATAATAAACAACAATCTGAAATTCTGAATGTTTCCACTGTTCAGCATGATTATTCATTTAAGGATATTGTAAATAATGTAGATAACTGTGATTATGTACATATTGTTGAAAGTAAGGTAGTTGCTGATAGTTCTACTTGGACCTTGTACTTTGACAGGTCAAAATCTAAAGAAGGAGCAGGAGTTTCCTATTAATTGACCCAAAATGAAACAAAAATTGTATAGCATGTAGGCTTGAATTTGATTGTAGAAATAATACTGTAGAATATGAGACACTAATTCAGGGTCTGAAGAAAACAATAGATATTGATATTAAAGTGTTGGTTGCATATGTTGATTCTGAAATCATCATCAGGCAGGTTCGTAATTCAATACACTGCATTTCATAACATTTGCAAAACTATCAACGAAAGGTATGGAATCTAATTTCATATTTTGATGCATTCAATATAATTTCAATTCCTAGAATCTAGAATCAAGAGGCAGACTTACTAGCAAATGTTGCGTCAAAATTAATTCCATCTGAGAAACTTACATCTGATTTCTTTTCAGTTGAATTATTTTTTAGACCTTCTATACCAGATAATATCTTTAACTAGCATGTTTTTGATAATGATTTGCAGATTCTTAATTTTCTAACGAATGAGGACACTTTCAAATATTCAGCGATTAACGAAGTTAGCCATGATGAAAATTTACGGGACTTTATAGTAATACATGTTTTTTGTTCAATTGAAAAGGCTTTTGAGAAGGTAAAACCAATTCCAAACTCAATTGTAAGATTATAAATATTTTACGATATTCAAGACAAATTTAAATCTATTCCTAATTGCAAAACTAATAGTTCATAAATGAAATATGAAACTGTAAATCTAGGAACAGAGTCTAATCCTCAAACTGTAAATATAGGAATAGATTGCACCCCTGTGGAAAAATCAGCATTCATAATATTATTTAAATAATTCAAAGATTTGTTTGCGTGGATGTGCGATGATTTAAAGAATTTTAATCCACAGGTTATGCAACGCATTATCCCTATGAAACAAGCATCAAAACCTTTTCAACAAAAACTTATAAAATTTCACCCGACTCTGGAACCAACAATCAAGAAGGAATTAAACAAAATTTTATCTTCTAAGATTATCTTTCCTATTAGACATACTCAGTGGGTAGCTAATTTGGTTCCCGTCAGGAACAAAAATGGTGACATTAGATTATGTGTCGATTTCAGAATTTAAACAAATCTTCTGAAAAAGACAATTACTCGGTTCCTCCCATGGAACAAATCCTTCAGAAATTATCTGGGTTTGAGATGCTATCACTTCTTGATGGTTTCTCAGGATATAACCGAATTTTGGTTCCCCTAGATGATCAACTTAAAACAACTTTCAAAACCCCATGGGGAACATATGCTTACCGAAAAATGCCCTTTGGGTTAATCAACGCTGGGGAACCTTTCAAAGAGCAATGGATATGTACTTTATAGGATTAATCAATCATTCAGTGGTTGTATATCTAGATGATGTTATTGTATTTTCTAAATATCGACATGATCACATTATTCACCTTGGAAAAGTATTTGAGCGTTGTAGAAAATATGGGGTTTCTTTAAATCCTAAGAAAAAAATATTTGTTGTTACACAAGGTCTTTTGTTAAGCTGTGTGGTGTCAAAACATGGGATCATGATTGATCCTGAACGAACTCAAACCATATCAAAAATAACTTTTCCTTCAAGTAAGAAAGCAATGTAATATTTTCTAGGGAAAATAAACTTTGTTAGAAGATTTATTCCTAGTTTTTCAGAAATCATTCGACCTTTGCAAAATATGATCAAGAAAGATGTTGTTTTTAATTGGGGTAATACTGAGAAGAAATCATTCAATCGAATATTAGAATCTATTTCGGAAGCCCCTAGTATTTTAACCCCATATTTTACTAAATATTTCATACTTTATACTTTTTTCTTCTAATGTAGCTTATGTTGCAATACTCTCTCAACATAATCAACAAAATTATGAAGTTCCGATTTCTTTTATGAGTTCGAAATTTAAGGGAGGTGAATTAAACTACCATGAGGTTGACAAACAAGCATTCATTGTTTTTAAATCAGTGAAACATTTTCGTCCATATCTTTTGAAATCAAGAACCAAAGTGATAGTTCCTTTCCCCGTAGTTAGAAATCTGTTAGTACAAAAGGACTTGGGTGAAAAAACAACACCATAGATGACATCTCTCCAAGAGTATGATCTCGAAATTAAACCTTCAACAGTAGTGAACGGACAAGGATTGTGTAAACTTGCTGTTGAGGCGGCCCATTTTCCAAATAGTAATTCCGAAGCCATAATTGATGAAAATTTGCTAATTAGGGAAATTTATTTTTATCCTCCACCACAAGATTCTTGGTATTTAGAATTAAGGACTCTTTTAGAAACAAGAACTACTCATGATCACCTTGAACCAAGAAAAATAAGAGCCCTTATATTAAAATCATCTTTCTATTTGCCAAGTGATAATACTCCTTTTAGGAGGATTTCAGATGGTGTTTTGCTTCGTTGCTTAGACAAGGATGAAATTGAGACAATCCTGGGAGAACTACATTCTGGTCCTGTAGGTGGCCATTTTGGAGGAGAGACTACAACACATAAAATTCTTAGGGATGACTATTATTGGCCTACCTTATTTCGATATTCTTATGCTTTCGTCAGAAAGTGCCAAGAATGACAAATTGTTGCAGTTAGGGTTAAGAATTCTGCCTTTCCTTTACAACTGGTTACAGTAGAGAGGCCTTTTCAACAATGGGGTATCGACATAATTGGTCCAATAAAACCACTTTCTTCTCTACAACACAAATATATCATTACTACAATCGATGATTTTACCCGATGGTCAGAGGCTGTACCTTTAAGGGTAGTGAATACCAACCAAGTTATTTTATTTCTAGAGTCTTCTATTATTACACAATTTTGTATTCCTGACTCTCTTGTTTTTGATAATTCCTCGTATTTTTCATCAATTGAATTAACTCAATTTGCATTAGATAAAGGTATAAGGGTCAAGTATTCGACGAATTATCATCCTCACTGTAATGGTCTAGCTAAATCAACGAATACAAATTTGTTGAAAATTATTAAGAGGACCGTTTCAACCCATCATCATGATTGGACTACAACAATATTCAATGCACTATGGGAAGATAGAGTCACTCCTAAATCCTCAATCATTAATTCACCTTTCTTCCTGGTCTATGGTACATAATCTATTCTACCTCCTAACCTATTTTTACCTTCTCTGCAAATAGACCAATCCATTCAGGATGAATGTTGTCTAGTTATAGAGAAGAGAATTAATACTCTATTGAAATTAGAAGAAGATAGAGATAAGGCTAAGAAACATTTTTTCAAACACCAACAAATTGTTAAGTCATGGTTTGATCAATCTTCAGGTTCTAACAGAGAATTTTAGGTGGGTGGTTTAGTGCTTAAATAGGATAAATCTCATGAGGATAAGGGGGGACATACTAAATTCCAACTACTCTGTTTAGGTTCGTTTGTCATTGCTGAAAAGTTAGGTCCTAGTACTTTCTGTCTGCAAACCTTAGAAGGTCAGTTTGAAACATTCCGGTCAATGGACTGATTTTGAAAAAATATTTTTGTTGATTTCATCAGACTTTGAATCTGTATATAGTTCTGTACATAAGCTTGTTCAGTCTGTAAATAAATTGTACAACATTTTCTTCTCTTATTTTCAACCAATCTTGTGAATAACTTTTAATTTTAGAATTAATTTTTTGTACATATTGGTTGTTATACTTCATTATTTTTGTTGATCTTTCTGTACATTCTTATATCAAACAAGATCATTGTAATTTTTAATGAATATTCGAATTTTTTTATCCATCTGTGAATATTCCTAAAATTCATTTCAAAATTGATTGATCTCTTCTGTCAAAACATCATGATCTTTTAATCCTTTGTACATAGTTTTGTCAATATTTCTGTACATAGTTGCAGATGAAATAACTTTAAGTAATCATTTTTGTGCATATTTTTTTAAGAGGGTATTTGTAAATAAATAAACCTTGAGGCTTAAATCTAGTTTATTCATCTATCTTGATTAGTTGTAATAAGATATATCTTCAAGATTCACTTAAACTGATCAGTTTTTCTCAAATTTGATAAGGACCTATAACTGATAATGCTTATAATCAGGATTAACCTTCAACCATATGTTTCTTTATAGTTAGGATAGCTGATAGATTTCCTTTTCAAAACTTAGTACTTGGAAAATATTTATCAATTTGCATTATCAGTCATTTAAAAGATTATTTACCATCTACAAATATTTTGAAGTCTGCAAAATGCATAATTATATGTAATAAGTTGGATTTTGATTGGAGAAAAGGAGGTCTCATCACGAGCCAGCCTAATCATGATCATCAGCTTTATCAGGGGTAACATCATTTCTGATCACCAGGGTGATGGCTCTTGATCATAATATCAAGGGACATGAGGTCTCATCGCGAGCCGACTTGTTTATTTCTGGTAAAACTCGTGAATGATACTATTAATATTAGGTTACCAGGCCTGGACAATATTCTTCAGTTAAAGTATAATGAAAATCAATAAATGTTTTATAATTGGAGTAGCTCTTGAAAGTTTTTTCAGTTAAGTAAATAGATTTATCTTTATACTGATGATGTGGATTACCTTTATCCTAAGTTCTTGGTTTTGACAGGGTAATTTTCAATTTGTCTATGACTAAATCTTTATCAACGGAGATGAGGGTAGTTCTAAGAATCTTCATAAAAATGAACTGAGTACTGGTTCTTATTATATTAAGGATTTCTGATTTGGTTCAAGCAAAATTTAAGATTGTATTTTTTGCAACTTTTGAGATGAATGAGTAGAGATAATTGGTTCTCCCAGTATGTCACCATTTGTTGGAAAGCAACAACCCTCAAAATTTTATTCTTGCCTTTCTTAATAAAACTGATCAGGGTTATTCTATAATTCATTACAAATTATAGAAGAGTGCCTTCAGAATCTATGATTCTGAAGGTACTCTCAATTACGAGAAAATTGAAAATTAGGATTAAGGTTTCAAAGGTCAGGTCAAATTAAGTTGATTAATTTTCTTGCAACTGTTAAAATCCTAGGTTATATATGATCAATTTTTTATTATATTATTATTGATTATATATTTTGATGAGTTTTTTATTAATATATTTCAATCAACTTATTTAATTTTTATATCGTTCTTTTCATGTAAATAGTTCTAATCTCATTTTTGGCTTTGATACTGGGGTCACCAGATTCAACATATGGGTTTATTGGGTCCATTCCTAGCAGGGAGAAGCCCCCCCTCGCCATACTTTTATTCTATCCAATATTCCAGTGCAGTACCCCCATCCCTCTCGTGTTAGCACCCCCTACAACTGTATCAAATCCTAAATTTTGACAGTTGCAATATGGACCCTATAGTCTTAATTTCCCCAATGCAATCAAAGCAACATCGGTACCTCCATTGCAAATGGAACAACTAGCTCCTACATACACACCATATGGAGAAAAAAACATATATATCCCACCACAAGGGTATAATCCTAACTACATGTTCAATTTTCCTCCTGGTTATGCTCTCATACCACACATGGGGGTTAATCTTATACAACCTTGTTTTGCACAACAAGCTCAACAGTTTGAGTAGTTGAACACCACTAACACCTGGAATCCTCAAAATTCAGGAAGAATAAAGGTAAGAACAAGCAAAAATAGAAACTGGGGTAAGGGGGAAATATCCCCCCAGTTGAATTAGATCTAGGGTACACGTAATATGAGGGATAACAACCCTCCCAAACAATTGAAAAATGATAACCTAAGAACAAACTATTCTTGCTCAAATTGTGGAGAGTATGGCCACTATACTCACCATTGTTCGCTCTTCCCGGACTGCTAACATTAGGTGCAAGCAAAGAAAAATACAAATGCAAATCCTCATCATGAGCTTAATGCACCACAACCCCAACAAGTTGTCTTGCAGCAACCCTATTCCAACCAAGGTGTAATCACACAACAACATGAACCTCACACCCAAGGCAATGGCTCCTTTCAAAAAATATACATGGACACGACATACATAAAACTTCAAACTTGAGCCAAAAGTTATGGTCGGATTAAACCCTCACAAGGGGAAGATGTACAAAATCCGTTGGGAGGCCCTTTACAAATATCGTGCCCAAGTGGTCAAAAAATCCCAAGGATCCAAAAGGTACCACTTATGTTCACCCCTCATAACCCTCACATGAAATCCGCCCACAACTACAGTGTTGTGGGGGACTTGGCTCAATACCCAACTTCCATGTGCACTTTAGAAGTTCTCCAGTCATGCATGCCCCAAAGAAAGGCATTACTTAATGCACTTTAGAAGCTCTCCAATCATGCATGACCCAAAGAGATGCATTATTTAATGCACTTGGTGATGTTGACCCTTCAAACACGTTCCTTATGACTTCTGATCTCAACAAAGGTGGACCACAACTACCCTTGTTAGTCACTTTCCAAGTTTTAGTTATGGTTAAAAACATTATTATCCATCAATACATTATCAATGATGACACATCCACATGTGCAATGTCATCTAATGTTTGGAAAATATTGGGCTCCCCTGAGTTAGTCTCCTCATCTATCACACTTCATGCATATGATGGGAAACCCTCACAATCAAGAAGACTATACCAAATGTTCCCATTGAGCTAGTGGAAAAGATGGTAATGACCGATATTGAAGTAGCCGATGTACAACTCGAGTACAATATCCTTTTGGGTTCTAGTTATATGTACGCCATGAAGGAAGTTTCCTCTTTGGTGTCTCCATCATGATGTTTCCCTTAATGGGAAGATATTCACCCTTGAACAACTCAATATTATGACCCTCATGCCAACACTAACCCTTAAAATGTCTGACCCACTGTAGGCAAGGTAAAACAACCCACTTACATTGATATATGTCTGGGTATGTACACATATTCCAACCTTTTAGGGGCATACTTAGGGTCTCCTCTTGAATCTCGTCATTGAAAGGCAGTCTTATGTGCATTATTTTCACCTATGAAATTATTTCTTCAATTCCATCAACATCCATATCAACCTCTCCGACGAGTCGTGGTGTTGAACAAACATTGATTCCATCATTGCCTCTCATCATTCAGATCCCATTCTTGTCCCCTCCCATAAGAGTGAAAAGCATACCGGTCATGGATTATCTCACTTTATTGGGGATTAGATTGGGAATACATGTGTGGTACCTTATTCCACCCTACCTAGAGATGGCCTCAAAATAATGGTTCATTATTATTTTGTACCAGTTAGGTTAGTTACTCCATCTCTCTTGCACACTGATCCAATGACACATATGACCAAACCTCCATTATCTATCGTTAAACCCAACAATGGGGGAATAAATAAACCCAATTTTTTATCCCCCATCACAAAAAACCCTCTTCCCAATCAAACATTGTTATTCGTTAAGCCTAATGCAGGGGGAATCAGTCAACCTAGGTTGAAATCCCTAGTAATGAAAACCACTACTCCTGCAGCACGGGTCACCCCTCTATGTGCCCTATGGGGGAAACAATTCCATGTGACTAACATGTACCCCACCTTGTCGGAGCTCAAGAATTTACTTAATACCCCGGTTAGAGTGACTCATGTGAAAAATCCTACAATAAGGGGAACACCTTCAACCTCATCTTTTCAGAACATGATAATGAATTCCAAATCGGTACGAACCAATCATGTGTGTTTGATTCACTTTCAGTTCGATCATTATAAACACCATTGTCTCGATCTCCTCAACTTTGGGACACCTTGGCAACTGTTTTCCTTATCGACCCTTTCATTGAGAATTCTTCACCTCAACCACAAGAAATGAATTCCATAAATGTGGTCACTACATCGATGACAACACCAATTATGCCTAATGCAGAAATACCCATCTCAACACCTATGTTGCATGGACAAAAACCTATGAATCCTGAACTGGAAGCACAACATGATGGATTTGCATCTTGTGGTATTACATACGCATATGATTCCCAATCAAATTAGCATCGTCATACTAGATCATGCAACCTCACCATTAACTTTGGAACATGATCCTATTCGTGCTAGGATATCATGCCCATGCCAATCATGTGGTGAAACTTCCCAATACTTGTTTCAGTGCCCCATCTTATGTGTCGAATGAGAATTTCACCTTGAACATATGCACCTACAAGATTAAATTTCCCACCTTAGGGTATTCCCTTAAGGCTTACCTGCCAAGAAAATTGTTCACCCTTTACCATATATCCTTGATAACAAATCCTCCCCAGACAACCTACTCCCCAGTGATGATTCATCATCCTTAGATGAAGATCAGGATCCACCACATCCATTGCAAGTTTCATATAAACCATGGGATCTCCATCCAATTGTTGGATTCCTTTCAATACATACAAGTATACCACCAGTTAGATTGGCTCAAAATTCCAACACAGGGAGGCCTCTATTGTAATAAGGGCATAGCCATCTTTTACACTTTACATTGTCTGTTTGCACCTTAAAAGGAAAAATGTAGTATGCCATTCTTTGTATTTTTTATCCCTTTGGTTGAAAATAAAATCATCCTTTGTTTGCAATGCAAATGGTCTCCTTCTTGGATAACTATCTCGGCTTCGTAGATGGTTCAAGTCATTGGTCAAAGAATATAGCATTGGTTAAGTTGGGTCATTTATACCCCATCCCAATCTCTGTACCACAGAGGAGGGGTTTTCTTGGGGGCACTCACCACCAACTAAGAACAATACGATGTAGTCATTGGTCTAGTAAGTGATTTAATCCATCTTGGCATATGCCATTTACATGTGCACCTATATTCCCAACTAATTTCCTCCCAGCTAAATAAAATGGGTTGTGTCCAAAATCCACTCCTCTTTCACAATTTTTTGTGAGTGCACCTCCTAGTACAACAATTTGAAACCATTACATTCATTCATATCCCTAGGAGGGCCAATTATTTCGTTGATATCATCGTAAACAAAATATTTAATTGGAACCTAATACATCAAGCATCCATTTGACCCTACACAAAAAAGCATATATATATGTGTTTTCCGCAGATATCGTCATAAACAAAGCATATATATCTGCATAGAATTGATTCATGGGGCACCCATCTTCACGTTTGGAAATACCCCTCACTTTATCATGGTCAAATTTTTCCAACCCACTCAAATCTGTGGGAAATCCATCCATCATCAAATTGATTTCTCGATTCACCAAAATCCACGGGAATCCCACCCATCATTAAATTGGTCCCTAGACACATTGTTAGTTTTTTCGGTCACCATTACCCTCAGTATCGTGTCTTCCATAAATCCATTCATCTACAGTTTATCTCCCTTGATATACTTTGTACCTCTATTTTCAAGCATGTTGTCATCGGTTACTCCCCAAGTTTACAACGATCAAAGGAATTTATGAGCCCCATGCTTATCAACCAGTCTTTTGTCAAGTTTATCAATATTACAGTTGGTTACAAAATGGTATTGGCTCTCAAGGTAATACTCTCATATTATTATGTACTTCAATTCTCATTGACATCAAATCACCATATTTTGAGAGTTTTAGTAGTTATAGCTGTATCTTAGGGTCCCTTTCCATCAATATAAGGGATCTCCTCAAACTAAGTAGGGAGATTCATTACTACTCCCTAACTTAGTGGTATCCCCTATGCTCAACATCAATATATCTATCGCATCGGGGGGAATCGTACATTTTGAAGGTAGTAATATTCATATTTACAAATCATGGTATCAACACATTTGGAACAATGAGGTGATCCACTCAGCAACTTCACCAGTATCTTGGTCTCCCACCCTAGTGGGATTCTCACGATCATCAACAATTCCACTTCTTTGACACTAGTAACATCATTTCTAGGTTAATATACTCTTACATGGATTGAATCCGACTTCGTCCATGTCCCAACAGTATCATGAGTTGACCCCTCAGTAACCTCTTATTGTATTCATCTTGACATATTTTCACGATCATGGGTATGCCCTCCTCGTTTGTATAAAACACCATTATTTGTCACAAATTCACGGGTCGTCACCAACAATATTCCCCCATGGGAGTAACTTCCCACCCACACGTGCTTCAGAAATTACAATAACAAGAGAGGACAAAAGAAACAATGGTGCATTATCATCCCTACCATACCCTTTGAACTTCATACATCACGGAGCATTTGTTAATGCTCAAATTTTGCACACATGTGACATTTTAGTTGATCTTAGAGTAAGGTGTCATAAACATATAGCATGCAACCTACCGAAGACATCCCCATCATATATATACGCATTATGAGTCCAAAAAATCCAAAGAATGGTCAAAAGAAGAGGTTTCGCGACTAAATCCCCATTCACTTGTGCTACAATGTATGTTATCAATTATGTGCTTGTGCTATCCTAGCACAAATATTCCTTTTAAATATGCATGACTGTCAAAACGATGGGATCTCATATACCCATCACACATTGAAGGATCATGAAATCTCCCTCACCAACGAAAATTCAAACCTTTCTCGTCATATGATGGAGGGGCATTGAATATCCCCCTTTGTGTACATTGGCGATAGTTGATGAGATGATGGGGTTCACACTTGGATCTAGATGTTTCTCGGGAACCTCTTGGCCTATTAAAGGAAGCCATGGGCATGCATTTAAGAAGGAAAAAATAGAGTAAGGTTTTTCTAATGGAATTGTGTTGAGGTTTTCTCATATCTCACCTCTTCCTCCACCTATTCGCATTCGTCAAGCTCCTTTGACACCTTCCTCCAAGGGGTAAGTGTTTCCTATCATTGTTCTTCAATTTATTTAGCATTTAGTGTGGAGAAAAGGACCTCCCTAAGGGAGATTGTTGTCTTCCATTGAATCTATTGTCTCCTAGGTGACACTTCATGTAATAATATTGACCATTGGGAAATTTAAATTAGTTTTGGAATCTTCTTGTTCTTGTGGTTTGCATAGCTTCACCATATATTTTGTATTTTATGTTATTTGTTTTTATTTTGTTTTTTCTACCAACAAGAGCTTGCCTGATCAATTTGGAACCAAACCTTCTGCTTTAGTAATACAATATTGGGCCTTGTTGATAACCTCAAATAATTTCACCCCAAAGTGGGAAGGAGTGCAAACCTTTGTGTGAATTTTCCCACAACAGATCCTCCATTAGCATTGGTTCTTAACACAATGGTACGGTCTACTATTCACCCTCAAATTAGAGATTAGATATTCCCATAATTGTTGTAAACTACACCATACGAAAATGGGTGTAACATTTGGCTCCAACTGCGGGTCACGTTCTTGATGTTGCAAAGGAGATAATGTGAGACCCCTTAATATCAAGAATAAAGTTGTTATATTAACCACCAAAGAGATAAGAACTTCACAACATCACACAATTCTTCTTTCACACAACACAATGAATTCTCATTGATGATCTTATTCACCCTATCTACCTACTCTAATCATGATAAAATGAACCAATCAAGTGAAATCATACAACCAATGAAGCCACCTTAGCAAAACATCCATGTTATGACTTATTCCCTTGTCTTTGGAAACAATCCAAGAAAAAATCACACCAAAAATGAGTTGAGTAGATGGAATTATCTTCATCTGAATAGGGTTAGAACAATATAAGAGATCATGAACTTGGATGCCTTCAAACACTTTCCAACGATAAGAGAATGTTTCACAAGCTATCTCTATACAATATTGGATAGGGATCAATTCTAACCACCTTCAACATGGGACTACTCTTCAAGACTTGTTTGTTGACTCAAACAAGTTGACCGTTGCTTAATATTAAAAGAAGCACACTAGTGTGCATACTATAGAACATGCACCAGTGCACCACAACTTCGAGCACACCAAAATAGGGTAAAATAAAAAAAAAGTTACTGCATTGAAATTTCATTTTCCACATTTCTTAGTGCTGGATACCGCTTAGGCCCACCCAAGCACTAGTGTTTCATTTTGACAGTGACACCTTTTGAACTTGGTGTGCCATGGTGTTTGGTTTTCTCACGTAATTTGATTGGTTGGTTGAGTTAGAAAATTTACACATGGTTGGAAAAATTGTTTTTTCTGTATACGTGGAATCCATGCCTCCCATGCAAGAAAGAGTCCAGGTATTTTGTCTATTACCTTCTCATTTAAATTTCTCGATGTCCGTTCATGCAAAAAATAAAACTTAAAAGATACAATTTGCAAAAAGATAAATTTGTACCTAGAAAGAAAAATGCATTGAGGTACCGGTGTGTGTCATGCACATGAATATGTACACGGTAATTTTCATCCTATACTCAAGACGAGTTATTTATGGATATTATCAGTAGGTATATTGAGATCTAGTGTAGTACCCTTTCCATTTAATAAGCGTTAGGTTTTAGTGGGTTGAAAATAGAAAATTTCCTTCAATTTTCCATTTAAAAGAAAACGTAGTGTGCTTTTCTTGTTTGGATCGGGCCATTCATTAGTTTCGGTGCATTGTGCGTAAACATAAATTGCACTGGTAATAGGCTCTTTATTAAAAAATAAACACATCATTTTTCGTGCTTTATCATAAAATTTATGCATCGTCCATGGTGCGTGAACCTAAAACTAGACACATTGTCAAACTAAACAATTTTTTTTAAATAAATGGTGCTATTTAAATATTTTGACACACTGCCACTAGTGTGTTCCTCTGCATGATGAGCGTCATAGACCTTTTGTCCAAAAAACCTTAATAAATTTAAAAAAATATATTTTACTTATAGTTTTCAATTATACCAGTTCTTTTTATCCATATGGATGCACTGCCTACGATGCGTATAACTATATACAACACACCGCAAATATTAATACCCAAACCATGTAATTTAATTTACAACCTATCAATGCTCTCTTTATATGCATACACGTCCGTGCTAAGTGTGTATGTGATCCGTAAACTACAGTATGTAACTAATTCACTCATTAAGCCATTTCATATGATTAATTAATTTCTTAAAATTCCCATAATTAAAAATGAGATTTTACCAATTATTTCACATATAAATCATATCATGCCTGGAATTAAATAATTCAACACATAAACATATATGTAGAACACATTTGATATCGAAGTTCGTCAGACCACGTCTGACTACATCTGTGGGCTCAATCAATTGCTAAACCAATTCATTAGTCCATCAAAAGCAGTAGATTACATCAAATTTTTAGACAACGATTGAAATATAACTATGTACATAAGGGATATATATACCAATGTGATACCTCAAGCGTACAAAATGAGAAGCTCTGTCTCATATGCAATATCTTCAAGAACTGTAAATCCACATATTTTGGAACAAGATCCTATAGTCTAAATTATCTTCCATCTCCTTAGTCCAAATTTCTCTATATGCTTAGACCATCGATTGATTGATCCATTCATCAATTTCCTGATGATTGATATGTAGTAACTTCAAGCACTTGATAGCCACATAGTTTGGAACAAGATCCTACAGTCTAAATTTTCTTCCATCTCCTCAGTCCAAATTTCTCTATTTGCTTAGACCATCAATTGATTGATCCATTCATCGATTTCCTCTATCGGTTGACCTTACATCAATAGAATTTAATTCCATTGAAGTCCTCCCTGACTGACTGACAATGAATTACTCAACTCTCTTCATTTGTTCATCCATGTTTAAAACAGTATGTTAAATATAAGAATTTGGTCGGTGATGTCCACGGATAATGTGCCAAATTTGGGACAAATCCATCTAGATGCCAAAATTACTCGTGGGATAATAATTCATGCCTAAATCAGAAGAAGAAAGGCATGAAATAAGAATCGAGCTTAATATTCGCATCTAAATATCTCTATTCAAACCAAAAAACAAAATCCACAGTTGTAATTTATGGATTAAACCATGGATGTTAATCTATGCTGTCATTGAGCAAGATGGATTATTGATTAATGTGACCCGACTATTGATGTAGGCTTGTGTGATTCTGACTTTCCAATGTTGACTTTCCAAATATGATTGTTCTCATGATGACCTATTCCAACTATTCTAACCTAATGGATGAATTCGGAAGTTGAAAGTCAGAATTGGAATCACAACTTCCCCAATGATACTCCTGATCAACTCCTGACTGTCGTACTTTAGGTTGTTTCGATGTCAAAAGTTAGTAGTCAGCACGAGCTCAATAAAAATATATTTTCCTTTCTTGACTTATGATCCCAAATTTGGAAATCAGAGATAAACCTGCTTTTGCATTCCACGTGTCAAAAGGTAATTAGTCCAAATGTCAAAACTTCAAATTGTGATAACT
Organism: Pseudotsuga menziesii; assembly: GCA_001517045.1. NCBI lineage: Eukaryota > Viridiplantae > Streptophyta > Pinopsida > Pinales > Pinaceae > Pseudotsuga > Pseudotsuga menziesii. Next base: position 19,116 of record LPNX010134789.1, read on the forward strand.
TCCACATCCAAAGTCCAAATTTGACAAAATGGGTATCAACAAAAATATTTGGGCGCTCCCTATACAACGATGTTCTTCTTGGAAAAATTTGAGGACTTGAAATTTTGGCAATGAAACCATTTGTTGGATTTTCTGTCCCTTTTCCAGGGATCTTGACCCAGGTTCAGTCCCTTCTTCTCAACACAACAAAGCCTGAGCTATCGACCCAATAAAGCAGATCTTAGTCGGTAGCACCTACGACACATATGTCGTCTCACATGAGATATCTCTCTTGAGGATGGGTAACTGTAAGAACCACATTTTCGCAATTGGGTGGGAGGGCGTTTAGTACCTTGACTCTGCGTCAAGGCTCTCAACGAAGTCTAGGGGTGGATTATTTATGTTTGCAGTGCTTCAACAGCTAGGTTGCGCCCCAACTACTCTTATGCAACTCATTAAATAAAAAACAGACATGTAGCATAATCGTATCCAGTTAATACAATGCGATCATCGTACATATATTCATTTATAAGAAAACCTACAATCATTCATTCAATACAACATTTACACATGTATCTTAGACACATTCAACAGTCACGCTTATACATAGAATAATGTGGAAACCCATCCGGGAAAAAACCACAAGGTGCTCTTCATCTGGCATGAGGAAATAGATGCACCTTTCGTCTGCGCACTAAGCTGTAGACTCTTCTTCTCTACTTTTACAGACTCTTCTTCCCTCTCATGCTCTTTTATCTTCTCCCTTTTCTCTTCCTACTTTACTCTACTAATGATCTGCACACATAATGGATCGACTCAACCTTTCCTACTCCTCTGCGCACTCAGCTGCAGATCCCTTACTCTGATGCACTCAATAATATAGGTCCACCCACCAGGAGCTCATACTTTTGATCCAACGAGAGTCTACAAATCAGAGCTAACTGTAAAGACTGGTTGTAGGGAGAATTTATAACCCACACATATCTTGGGTTCTTTCTTTTATAGACTTATTACAGAATCTATATATACTCCATACATACTTGATATAGACTCAATACCGACTCGATACAGACTCAATATAGACTCAAAATAGACTCCTTTTCTGTCTCTTTCTCAACTGACTTTCTATATCCAGCCAACATGTTGTCTTTCTTATTATATCAACACCTAATGGGATGCACTAATGGCCCAACTTACAAATATTACTTCACATGTGTGGTTTTTGTCGGATCCAGCTAAGCTCATACCCACGATCGTTAAGGCATGTCACTTTCTCAACATTATGTCTTACTGTCGTTTTCCAGCCGTTATACTACTTGTACACCTTCTTCTATTGATATTATGTCATACCTTCCCATGTCACACTCCATCCTTCTGTCACAGCCTCCTTATCTGGTGCAACTTCCTCTTTCGACGCCTCATCCTATTCTTCTTACTCTCTTTCACTTCCTCTGTCATAGCGTCATTTCTCTTCGTTCCTTTATGTTGCTTCCTTAGTCGTAGATCCTTCTCCTCCTCCTTTATCTATTCTTCATACTTAGGAAGAATTCTTCATGAATTCTACCTTACTATCCCTAGGCCCAATAGGTCACTTGGGAGATCCACCTAGATCATACCTCCCCACTGAAAAAACTTGTGTACCATCACAATTTTAGACCATTAAAATTTACTTACAGAGTTTGAATTATCAATATCTTTGCGACTTCACTAAGGAATACAAAATCTTTGTTTTACATGAGTAATCATCTATCACTTTTACAATTCACCCTTCATGGGATCACAACAAGTAATTTACAAAATTTTAGAGCATGAAAAATTTAGAACAAAAATAATTAGCTTTCTAAATAAGCTACCCATTTCTAAGTAAGCTAGGATGGAGGATTTCCCTTCTTAGACAGTTCCTCTTTATGATTCGCTTTGAGGAATGTTGAATTTTGAACAACTCTATCATCGGCTACATTTTTCCTTATGGGATCTTGCACAACGTTTCTCCAATGCTTTTCCTGGGTAGGAATAACATTTCTTTGTCACTTTGGACAGAGCTCCGGGTGTAGTTTCCAACACTTCTTTACCCGATGTCCATTCATTTTATAATTAGTGTAGAATTTTTGTGACTTCCTATCCTTCTTTCCTTTATTCTTATACTGACGAGTGTAATGTTCTTCATGTTTCATCTCCTTGCTAATCAACAAAAATTTCCTGTAAAGAGCTCCTCTCTTCCAACATTTGGCCACACAATTTTTATTCAATCTGTAAAACGTGCAAGCATATGCATACCATAAATTATGTGTTTCATATCCATTTTTGTTGTAATCAAAGAAAACATTGGAGTAATTAGGTCTTCTATATCTTTTATTTCGGTCTTGGGTGAAAAATTGTCGAGGATAATTTGTCTTCAGTATTTATTTGATAAGCTTGTATTTATTTGGAGTGATATTTCAATCTTCATCACTATCATGAGATGGTGATGTTTCATGTTTATGCTTGCATGATTTCAGTAATAGTTCAATTTTTTTTCTTGAAGCACCTCTTAAATAAGAGGCCTTCAAACACTCTCCATATCCAATACCAACATACTGAGGTATTTCTTTCACTTCTAGTGGGTGAGTGATGTTGTTTCCTTTAATTACAATTCCTCCTCATTTATACCCCATCTTGGTAGGGAGTTCAAGACCAACTCCGAATGTGTGCTTCTCAAAGCAAGAAACATTATCATTAGGGTGAGATGAATAAGAACGCGTTGAAACACTTTCAACACATTTCTCAGTTTGGGTTTCTACATCTTTAGTAGAAGTCAATCCCTTTTGCAAAGTAGATTCTTCATTTTTTTGAACTTCATCACTATTCTAGAACCTTCCTAGGATATCGTCTTTAGCTTGCAATTCAAGTTTCATTTCTTGAAATCTCTCTTGTAGATATTTAACTTTGTTTTTTCATTCCATGCTTCCCTTCCTCTGAAGTCTTCCACAATCTCTTCAATTCAGTATTTCATGTCTAAATGGTATGATTGATTTCTTCAAGTACATGAATCCATGCTTACTTCTTTGATGATTTTCCCATGGTGTCCTTTTGCATGAAGACACCTGCACTTTCAAAATAGAAGAATCTAACACAAATGTGTTAACCCTTCAGAGATTAACTTGAATTATCGACAAATCCAAATGGAGAGGTGTCGGGTACAATTGATCATGCACCCAATTACAATTTTTTAAAAAGGCTCAGGAATAATAATTTCACTCACTCATCAATTCTAAGAGTGTCTAACAAAGTATTTAAAATGTTTCCAATCCAAATAGAAATAACATCAGGTTTTAAGGAAACATTTGAAATCCAAAAACAAGTATAAGGAGCAATGTTACCATTACCATAATTCAAATGGAAGAGTGCAGACTACCTAAGCTTTGAACCGATTCGTGATCCAATACATATATTTTTAAACTCTTGGCCTTTATATATTTATGCCACCACATATTTGTATAAAAGAAACATATTTTGCACCTTCTATTTAACAACAAAATATTAACGCTATGGAAAAAAATTTGCTATACAACTCGCAGTTGCAGCTTCTACAATTCTTTCACATTCATGCCCTTAAGATAAAAAGAGTGGCTCACACCAAAACATTATCCATTACAAAGTGTACTCATGAATAAATAATCCAATTTAGTGTATGCAAGTATGTACTTTTACTTCAACTTTCATGAAGAACCATAAAAGATTTAGAAAAATATCAACAAATAAAGAGAAATATTTCTATTACACGTGGGTCGACTTATCAATATGGATTTCAATGTTGTCACCATAAACATGTAAAATAATCCTGTAGTAGGTGCATAGGGAAAATTATCCCAATCATGGACTCTTGTCCATTAATCTTGGTAAATTGAAACTGTGCATCAAATGCACAGATGCATATCTTCTCTCCTGGGCGAATCGACCCCTTCAAATATCGATCTTCTAAAAAACAGCTATGATGGCTTTCCAATACACAATTACCAACAATGTAACTTCCACATGAATGCAGAGGCCTTTGGTTTTTCCAAAATTCATCAAACGCAACTACCTCATGCAAGTGGATTTTTTTCAATCACAACCTATTGATCTTGAGGCTCTGATACCGACATGATCCATAAATGACAACAAGTAACTAATTCACTTATTAATCCATTCTAGATGATTAATTAATTTCTTAAAATTCACATAATTAAAAATGATATTTTATCAAGTATTTCACATATAAAGCATATCATGTATGGAATTAAATAATTTAACACATAAACATATATGCCAACCAGATTTGGTATCTAAGTTTATCAAGCCACCTCTGACTACATCTCCGGGCTTAATCAATCATTGAACCAATTCATTAGTCCATCAAAAGCAACAAATTACATCAAATTTTCGGACAATGGCTGAAATATAAATATGTGCATAAAGGAAATATATACCAATGTGATACCTCAAGCATACACAATTAGAATCTCTATCTCATACGCAATATCTTCAAGAACTGGAGAACCACACTATATGGAACAAGATCCTACATTCTAAAGTTTATTCCATCTCCTTTGTTTGAAGTTCTTTGTATGCTTAGACCATCAATTGATTGATCCATTCATCGATTACCTCTATTGATTGACATTCCTTCAACAACCTTCGCTTCCGTTAAATTCCCCCCGTACTAACTCACACTGATTGACTCTTCTCCCCTCAACTATTTATCCATGTCTAAAAGAGCCTATTAAATAGAATAGCTTGGCCAGTGAATAATGTGCCAAATTTGGGACAAAATCCATATGGATTCCAAAATTACCTATAGTATAATAATCCATACCTAAATAAATAGAAAAATGGCATGTCGAACTCAATATCCATTTCCAAATATCTCTGTTCAAACTAGAAAACCAAGTTTGTAGTCGTAGCTTCTGAATTAAACCAAGGCCATCAATCTATTTTGTCATTGAGCAAGTTGAATCATCGATTACTACGACCCTGACTATTGATGTCAACTTTTTTTTGTAAGTTGAGATCTATTCTATTAAAAAAAAAGAGAAAATAATAGTACAGGAAAAAATATAGACTGGCTTGCTCAAGTGGAGCAGGTGTGGAGTATCAAAAGGTAGCTAGGCCCTCCCTCTGAGAGGGAAAACAAATCCAAAATGACCCTCCCTCTCGGAGGGAAAATAGGCCTTCCAACTGAACATAGAAAAAACCCCCACAGTTCAAGGAGGGTGTGGCAAAATCCATCACGTGGACAGTACATAAACAAATAAAACCAAACATGATCAAAATTAAGCGACACATGGCCAGTGGATAACCTGAACATCGCCCATGCAAGCTGACAGAAGGACACATGTCCGTGAAGACAACGGGTCATGGTTTCTGCCTAGGCCATGGTTTTTCCGTGATTGGACATGTGTAACTTGGAGATGCTGGATGCACAAGCTTGCCTGAAGATGTCGTCGAACTGTCATCAGATGTCACCATTTCCTCGTCACTGGAGTTGGAGGCTTCCTTCCCTGAGAGTGCAGGTGGGTTTTTTGGTGGGTAGCATAGAGGTCTTCTTCGAGACAATTGGGTTGGATGAGAACTTACACGTAGAGCTGGAAGAGGTTTGGATATGTAGAGGGGGAATGGAGCACTATGGTGGAGTGGTGGGGGGGGACAAGGCATTAAGAAGGACTGGTTGAGAACCTGGTGGTGTGGTCTCTTGGGGGGCCAGGGGTGGTTGAACAGGAGGAGTTGGGCATGGTGGAACCAGTGGATTAAATCTGAGGACTAGGCACATGAGTAGGGTTTTGAAGACTAAGTAGTTCTGTCGGCACTCCACTGTATGTCCAGCTGCACCAAGTGCTCTAGAAAATTCATCCTCCCAGTCCGAGACAATTCTTTGCACTTCCTCTGATATTTCCAGGTCGAATCCATTGTTGCTAGCCTGAGAAGAGAGGGGAATGTGGCCTTCTAACCGAGTGTGGCATCCTTGTCCCCTGCGTGAAGTGCCTCTCTGTCTTCTAGACATGGTGGTGAGATGAGATGACTGGCTTGAGCAAGGCTTTGGGTAGGCGAGCTCAGATATTGTAGAGCGGTTCGAGGGCATGGAGTAGCAGAGAGACAGGTGAGAGTGACTTGAAGCAGAGGGTGGTGACCCTGTTGCACAGACCGACCATGGAGAGCTTGAAGGACTTGGAGAGCACAAATGAACCAGAGGAGTGGAACAATGGGATAAAGTAGGAGGGCTATCGTCCCAATTTAATGGCGCTTGTGTGGGGCACGTCATCCAGGAGGAGAAGTAATGGCGCCCAAGTTACGATGAGATAGCTTCATCCTATCATCGAGCTATGGGATGGCCACGTCCATCTGGGTCTTAAAGGCCATTAATGGTTGTTGGTTGAGCGTGGGTTGGAGGAGCCACATTAGCCTCCATGTTGTTTCGACTCACACCCGCATCCAGGGGACTATTGATGTCGAATTGTCTGATGTTGACTTTCTAATTTGACTTTCTGAATTCGATTGTTTCAATGCCAACTTGTTTCGATTGTTTTGACCCGGTGTATGAAGTCAAAATTTGGAACTGGAATCACACCTTCCCCAATGATCCTCCCGACTTCTGACTCTCATCATTTCACTTGTTCTAATATTGGAAGTCAATAGTTTGTGTGGGCTTAGAAAAACTATATTTTCCTCTCCCGTTCTACAATCCCACCTTTGGAATAAGAGATAGAATTGCATTCACATTCCATGTGTTGAAAGGTAGTTAGTCCAAATGTGAAAACTTCAAATTGTGATAACTTCCACATCCGAAGTCCAAATTTAGCAAAATGGGTATTAGCAGAAAGATTTCAGCAAGCCTTATAGAATGGTGTGCTTCTTTAAAACATTTGAGAATGTTGAAATTTTGGTCACTTGGGAGATCCACCTGGATCAATATATATATATATATATGTGTGTGTGTGTGTGTGTGTGTGTGTGTGTGTGNTAATAATTTTTATCATAGATTTGGTTATATACGAACGCACTGGTGTGTACTTATATAAATAGCATTGAAAGTTATATAATTAGGAAAAAATGTGTTTGTACTTCAACGATGTGGTTTGTAATTTTACGTGCACCATGGGCACTGGGATTTTTGAAAGCACCACTAGTTGTGAAATTATTTTAAATAAGAACCGTGGATGGTGTGTAACTGTTTTGTGAGTGCACCAATGATATTTGAAAATTGTTTTGAGAAAAAAATTATTTTATTCTTTTGATAAATGTAAATGAACTTTAATAAAAAAAAATGTTTTATTTATGTATATATCTCTCTTGTATATGTTTATGACCAAATTTATATGTGTTTAATGAGATAGATGAGTGACGAGAAAAAAAGCAGGGATGTTAGTAGTGGTGGGACCTGTACAAAGTTTTATAGGAGTGGAATATTAGAGAGAGGGAAATATATTTTCTCCCTCAACCTATTTCCCCATAGACAAGACAACTCTAACAACATGTTGGCCTCCAAAAATTTTATGAGCAGGCTGCAACATTGAGGGGGCATTCTTAGATGTTGATGCAATTGATCCATCATTGGGATCAATTTCAATATACTTTTAGAGTGGTTCTTGATCAATGGCTTGATCCCATAAAGGAGGGAATATACTTCATCATAGTATTATCCAGGAGAGGAAAGGATTTTCCTTATTTCCCTGATGTCCCACTTTGAGTTTTAGTATCCAGTCAGATGACATATGTACTGAGATATGTTAGTAAGGATGCCATTACCCTTGGACACTTTCATGTATCCAGTGGCCAGTTGTGGATATATTCTTTTTGTGCAAAGTAGGTTAGGCTCCTCTCACTTTTGGTCATGATAGTTTCCCGTGTCACAAATGATGGGAAACACATTAGTTTCCCCTTATTACATTATGTTGAATATTTAGTGTAGAGACCAATATGAACCAGGTGGTTTTCCTTTTTGTGACATATCTTTTTTTCTTTGGATCATTGTCACACTATGTTCGATAATAGGATAGTATTTCGATTTACTTCAGAGTTGTTTTCCTTATTTTTGAGAAATTTTTGGCAAATCAACTCTCATTCAGTAGCTATCCTCCTAGGTTGATGAATGAGGTGTGTATACACATGCATAGGTATATGTTTCCCAAGAGGTCCCAATCTAACATTTCTAGTAGTATCACTCAAGAGTCACTCTATTTACTTACCATCGAGGATTATAAAACCCTAGATATGGTATCATACCCATACACAGGGTTGGATTGGTGAGGATTTCCCAACATCCTATTTACCCTGGATGAGCCTCCAGATGGTAGAGGTAATATTAGTTTTATGCTTTTATTAATCTAGTTGTAATTTACTATCTACTTTAATGCATATGTAATTTATTATAACATTTTGTTTAAATTGTTTAATTAAGTTGTCTAATTAAACTGTCTAATTATTTTTATCTATATTTTTGTAGATATTGGCAATTATGTTGGGTATGTGCCTCCCCAAACGGAAGAGAACATGGAAAAAGTAGAATATTTTCCATAGTTATATAGAACCACCCTACAATCCAAGGTCGATACTATATTCCTACAGGAGATGGGAGATCTCTTGTCTGTGTTGTTGGCTCGACATGGAGTGTGCCTTGTTTGGGACAATGGTATCATGAGAGACCCATAAATTTTTTAGGTTTGTAGGAGACTCCCACATGATATGAAATTTTTTATGTTTCATATCATGGGTGAGACCAGGATACTAGAGACGTGGTGGTTAATTGAGAGAACTAGTTCCAATTCATCTAATCAGGGTGTTGAACCTCCACCTCCTCCTTCTCCTCCTCCATCTCCTCCTGCTCCTCCATATCCTCCTCCTTCTATAGAGTTTAATTAAACACCCTCTCCTTCACCACAAATTGTTTCACCACCCTCTTCTTCTCACCCAATCGACCCACCACAGGTTGAATGAGCACCCTCTCCTCCTCATCCACTTGTGCCATCAACCTCTCCTTCCCACCATCCTCTCATCCTCCCCAGTTTGATCGACCACCATCTCCTTATCACCTAGTAAACTCATCTTCACCTCCTACCCCATTGGTCAATTTGATAGATATGTTATCTCCATCGGGTGGTATAAATCCTCACGAAGAGATTCATATGTTTATTTCCACAAATTTATCTATTGGACGTATTGATGTGTTTGTATATGTTGTTGGAGGTTCTAATGCCTCTAGCTTTACAGGTGGAGGAAGTGATGTATTTGGATTTGGGGGTGGAATCGCTAGCTCATAGCAGTAATTGATCACATGTATATATCTGACTTTTATATTTGACTTGATTTCTATATTTGACATATATTATGATTTTGATATTATTTTTCATATAGATTATGTGTGTTTCATATCTTGTTGATGTTGATGTAGACATGTATCATGTTGATGTCGTTCATATATATTTATGAATTTTCATGTATTGTGTGTAATGTTTCATTTATAAAGTGTATTATAAAATGAATTGTATATCATGTTGATGTCGTTCATGTATAATTATGTATTTTATTTTTATTGTTGATCGTTGTTTCATTTATAAAATGCTTATTTCAACAAAATTGATTTTTTATTTATAGTAGTCTAATGAAATTTATATACTATATTAAATTTATTTAAACATAATCTTAGTCTCTCGGGAATTCACTAAAAATTCCATCTCCTCGACAATACATTGGATCATTCATTGAATTTTGTTCCATTAGTGTCTGTTTAGATAATGAACAATTTTGTAAAGACATGTTTCCTTCAGGTGGTTTGTAATGTTTCAGTATAGAGTTGGAAGATTGTAAATCCTAATAGGGACTATAGACTTTAGTGGTTTTGGATATAACATCAAAGATTCATAAATATATATTTTGATTTCTCAATGAAATAGAAAATATAAGCTTTTTCTTGGAAAAAAAACAAGATATCTTCAACATATAATAAACAATAGTAAATTGAAAAACAAATATTTATTTATCTACATATATTTTAGGTACCTACTCAATAAATGTACGAAGTAAATGTCTATGTTAATGTGTTTGAGTACTTATACCTAAATGATATAAGCAATATATAAAAATTAGTGCAAATATAAAAGACAAGGATTAGCAAAATATATAATTAAAACATCTTGTAGTATTAAAATTTATATAAATTTTAAATCATAATTTAATCTTGGTTCATGGCTTAAATGTATGTATTTTTTAAGGTTGATTAAGTGTGAATTTAATGTTCATTCAAAATATTATGTGGAACAATAGTAACAAATTTGGTAACAAATTTGTTTAAAATGATTTCAATGTTTTTGTGTCATTTTTTATTTTTGTCTTTCTATAAAAAATGTTTTCTTCATAAAAAACATATGGGATGAAGAATGAAAAAAATGGCCATTGTATTTTCATTGTAAAGTTACAAATAGTATGAGTTATCATTTTAATTCCACTCTTATATTAAACAGAGCCACATGGTGGCATGTCCCTAATCTTTTGATGGGTATGTATTTTTAAATTGTGAATAGATGTTATTGATTGTTTGATTACAATGTGACTAAAACACACAAAAAAAATAGTAAAAATGATGTGGATTGTATTATTCTTTTATATTAAGTATCTATTCATAGTGATACTTTTAATGGGGAAATATCAACTTTTATAAAAATGTAATAGAACTTATTTCTTTTAATTTTAATTTTAATTTTAATTTGTAGTTTTTTTAATGTTTTGGGATTCATTTTTTTCAAAAAACATTACACCTCTTTTTCAAAATAAAATAACGATTTTATAAAATATTATGCCTCTTCAAATCAAAACACAATGGTTAAAGCATTTTAAATATTCAATAATTTTGATCAAATTATTTAGAATTTTTTGCATCAAAATATACACTGAACAAATAATTTTAAATTTCCAAGTTTTAGATCAAGATTACACAATATTTAATTTAGATATTTTTATCCTTAATTACACAAATTTTAATTCAAGTATATAAATATCAACACATTGGGCAAGTTATCCATAAAATTTTAATGTTATACTTGAATTATTTACCATTATACCTGACATCTATATTGATGGTAAAAAAATGAGTGAAATGAGATACTAATTGATTTTATGAGATCAGGTCTTACAAATTATGTCCTCACTCCACTAGAGAAGAAAAAATATACTCTGGTAAATTTTCATCTCATTTTATGTTATATATATTAGCAACCATTACCATAACATATGTCTCTTTTAATCCTCTTCTAATTTTGGTAATATTAAGTCATAATAAGTTGAGCAGAAGTTGGTACAATTGACTCACAATGTTATTGGAATACAATCTCGATGCCAAATACCTAAAAAAGTAACTTCATACAAATATTCAGCCATATTTTGTTAATATTGTGAATTCTTTTAATTTATTGGTATCTAGTAGACCAAGGATGATATACACTTTCCGATATATATTGTGAATTCTTGTTATTCAAATTTCCAATATACATATATTTTATTTATTGAATTCAAGTATACCAAGGAGGATATACAAATTTTGATTAGTATCCCAGAGGCCCTAAGTCATGCACATGGGCTTACTATCCAAAATTTTGAAAATGATTTCATAATCTATGTTTTTTACTTTTGAAATATGATATTTATGTCAAACCCCTAAAAAAAACTTTGTGAGGATATCCACCCATATTTTGTTAATATTGTGAATTATTTTTATAGAATTCAAGTAGACCAAGGAGGAAATACATATATCCAATACATGTTGTGAATTCTATTCATTCAAATTTCCAATATATATCCTATTTTTTTTTATTAAAATCAAGTAGAGAAAGGACGCTATACAAATTTTGAATAATATCCTGGAGGCCCTTAGTTATGCACGTGGACTTACTAACAAGTATTTACAGGTAGAATTAGTTGTAATTGATCATGATGAGAAGAGACCCCTCTTTGGAAAAACAAACTATTAATTATTGGATCCAAAATAATAAAGAGGAATGCTCTTAAGTACTTTTATCATGCCACAGAACATATTTAATATTAGATTTAACAAGTGAGTAAATATTAAGGACTTTGAAGAAGTGAATATGATATTTTTATCGGATAAGGATTAGGAGAATAAAACATTTAATATAATAATAACCAACTTGATATTAATGTATAATGAAGATATAATTGAAACACACTTTCGTCAATATAAAACATGACCATAATGTAAATTTCATAATATAACATATGCATATAATTATTGTTGCCATCACCTAGATTATATTCCTCGCTTGTCATGATAAAATTAGTGTTCTTAAAACTTATGTTCTGCTATTGGATTGTGTCTTACTACAAACCACCAATCCCTATCCAACACATCCAATTAAAAGAAGACTTGGTCATAGTGTTTTGAGTAAAAATAGATTACTTCTTTTCATCCCATATATTTTTAAATTTTATACATACTATCCCACTATCATGATCAGAGTATTTTTTAAGGATTCTAATATTGTACTTAAGTATAGTATTCTAGGTGATTGTTTTGGATTGAAAAAACCATGTTTATAGATAGGTAGGTGAATATTAAATATGAAACATAAAATTAACACTGAAATGTGTAAATTTTGGAGAATATTATGATATAAAAAACATATTTTATGCAAATACAGGCGATATTAGACACTAAAAATGAACAAATAGAGAATATATTTTTGAAAAAAACCCAAAAAATAGCCAATTGTCAAAATTTTGCCCCTACAAATTACTCTAATCACGATCTTACTTTACATTATTCTTGTGAAAAGTATCCCACCACTTTCACCTAAAAATAATGCATTGGAAATATGAGAAGTCCACTTGCATGATCTCTTATATCTTTTTGATGTAACCTATCTTCCTCTCTATTATGTTTTGATCATGATGGATAACATGACTATATTGGTCAAACTCGAACTCCACTCCACTATGAAATGTGACATGTCCATCACTGATATCCTCAATGTGAAAATGATGTCCATATTCCCACATGGATGGGAACAAATGCACCTAAAAATGAGAAGAATTGATGTCAATAGAAAAATAATACACGTTATAATTCAAATGTGCATTATAAAATTAATAATGTACACTAAGATATTATTATAGAGTTCTTGCAACCAATCACTATGTTTAGTTCATCCTCTTCACCACACAAGTATCGTTCAAATGTACCATGCTTTTCTCTAACCTGGTCATCCACCTAAGTATTGGGACATATCATTGGAATATTTTCTTTTAAATTATTAGGACAAGAGATGCCTCTATTGTTCAATGGTCTAAATTATTTCACGCACTATCCAATTTCCTTCTCATCTCTTCATTGATCTCGGATGATCTCCGAGATCAATCAAAATTAAAGTCTTCAAATTGTGAATAGAATCTTGTAATTGCATAGATCTCGACAAGATATTTCTGGTGACATTCATTTCTCCTCAAACGGACTTTGGACGTGAAAGATATCACATTCTGAACTTTTGGAAAAACATGTAAATTTTGGCAAAAGGGGGTGCCACTTGGCACCACTATAAGGGTGACATGTGGCATGTATGTTGCTGATGTGGCAAGTTGCAGTCTAGTTGGAAAGTGATGTGGACCTGTTACAAGATGATAAGTTGCAGTTTGAATGCATAGGTGGCATCCAAATAGGTCAATTAGATGTTTTCATGTGCCATTCTGAATGGTCGTTCATGTATTCTATTTACCAAAATTTATGGGATCAGGGAGGATCGAACCCATGACCTCCACCTCCACCAAATATTCCACACCGCCTGCTTAGTTGTGATCTCCACTTGATGGTTCTTAACCATATAGAAGTCAATTCTATTTGAAGTTGAATGGGAGTTAGCTTTGAAAAAAAGTGACAGGACCGAGGACTAAGCTCTTGGCCCCATGTGTGTTATATCATTATAATGTGGAACCAAGACCGAACACATTTATAATACCATAGAACTGACACAGATCCCAAACAAGAACCATATTCATGCCATCCAAAATACACAACAGGAGGATAGGTCTGCGGGTTTGAACTCGTGACCTCCTCCCATCAATACCAACTCTTTCACCAACTCACGATAAGCGACGTTTCTTATGCGATATGGATTCTATTGTTTTAAGTTTGGTTTGAAGTAGATTTAATCCCAAAATATGGGAACCCCTTTGCACAAATGTTTAAATACTTTGCATTGTTTTTAAATATGGTTTTAACTTACCATATATTTTGGGATTAGCATCTATTTTACCCATTTAATTTGGATTCGATCCCATGGACTTGGGGGTTGAAGTTATGAGACTTGGCTATATAAATCAATGTATTTTGATTTGTAAAGGCATGAAAGGATGGAATATTTTGAGGAGAGAATGGTAAGATTCCATTATGCCTTTGCAAAGGCTTTGTAATATTTGTTTTGTAAGAGGATTTTAGCCATTCTTGAGAGTTTTGGAGAGTGAGAGGACTTCGTTGTTGAAGCCTAATATCTTTTATTGAAGGATGAAGTTATTTTGTACATGTTCAAATATATTTGAAGACTAATAAGATCAATCCTCATTGGATCTAGACCTAGAGACGTAGTCCATAAGGGACGAACTCCGTTATCATACGGTGTCCACATTCTTATGGTTTTCATAATTTGTTCATTTATATTTGTTTTCTGTTATTTTTAAGTCTTTGGTAAGCTTGTTATTTCAAGCATTTTTTACATGTTAATTGGTTGAAGAATTCACATGCAAATTTAAGCGTTAGTAGATCCTATCATTTTTGAATCATTCATACAACATTACCCATGGTTGCATTTCCTCATTGTAAAGAAAAAATTCATTGATGTATTAATGTAAATGAAATCATTTAGTATGAGATCAAATATTTATTATCATTTTCACTGTAAAAATTTACTCTATATAAAATTGACAAAATATAAGTGAATTACTCTTTATCATGCACCATATTCCTTTCATTTGGAGTAGATACCCTTCCCTTTTGTCCCCATCTCATTGGACATCCAAAACCAATTCGTTTTGTGTGTCGTCGATTTTCTTGATGTATTCACTAGCACAATAGAACTAATCATATAGTATGTACCCCTCCACCATAGACCCCTCAGTTTTTTCCCTCTTTCTAACAAACCACTTCAACTTTTCCATGTACCATTCCAACAAGAACATCCAATGACATGACACCACCCAGGTAATTCAACCTCATCAAGTAGATGAATAAGAATATGGAACTACAAGTCCATGAAACTTGTGGGAAATTGCTTCTAAAACATACAAACAATATCAACGGTCTCTCAATCCCATTTTTCAATGCTAGGCATGTGAATCTCCTTTGATGTAATCCAATGTACAAAAAAAGATAATTTAGATATGGATCATCGTATATATTGGGGAAATTCATGGAATATTATGAATGCACAGTATAAAATTGTGAATGTGTAGCATATTATAACTTAAAGTGAAGAAAAATAGTCATGTATGACATACATACCCTTAGAAGTTTCAGATGGTAATGTGATTTCAACCCCGACAATTCCCCTTCTAGTGTGATGCAACATCGTAGAGTTGACCAATACAATGAAGGTGTATTCACACTCGATATAGAATCTTTTGCAAAAGAAAGATCATATTTATTCAAAATCCATGGGACATCACCTTCTTTAAAAGACCAAGAGTTTCTGGATTCTCCTCTATTTTCATTTCTTAGCTTGAATGTTTCATTTTAGTCTTCGAAGAAATAAGAAGATGAAACATATGCATGGGATCTAGTAAGTGGGAAATCTTAAAATTCTCACAATATGGAAGCTCATAAGACACATATTTCCTTTTCATACCAATAGGAATTTTCTCAACATAAGTGTCAAAAAATTCAGGATCATCAAACATAGGTTCCCCATTTGAATCAAACAATTCTGCAATTTTATTCTCCTTCTTTGTGTCATATCCCTAAGCCAGTATGTCAATGTCATTATTTTAGGTCTCTGGGTTCTCTCTAATTTACCATTGAAATAATGTCCTACTCTTCTATAAGGGTGGTCATCTGGAAGGAACACCCTAGAAAAAATGTACAACACCTTTCATAGGTGATCGAACCACCTAGCCTTTATTGAAGGTCCACAACATTTAATTCCATTAGACCCTTTTGTTACCGAACTTGTGTTGTTATTGTATATAGAACACGATAGAAATAAAGAAGGCAGTTGAACCAGATTAAGTTTATGGAATAACATTATGGATATAATAAAATCAATCAAAATGATTACTAGAAAAAACTTATAGTCCTAGATAATCATGCATGGTGTCTGTACATATTCCACACAACATAAAATACCTCTTCACTGATATGGACCTTGATACATTATATACTTTTATTCCTTCCCATAATTCCTTGAATCCGTCGGTCAATGGTTGGAGGTATACATCCATATATTCAGTTGTCTTCTACCATGAACTATAAGACCCATCATAAGATAGTTGTTCTTCACAGACAACCATGGAGGGATATTTTTATTGATCATTTCCATTGGCCAAACATAATAATTGGTATTTTGGAAGGAATACATGTTAACTATTTCCATGTTTATGCTCAATCGAATTTTCGTACTTAATTTTTGAAATTATCATGCCATTTATCCTCTATTTTCTTTATGGCTATTGAATATGTAGGAATCCACATAACTCTCGGCTCTCTTCAGTGCAAGGCATACCACCCTTTTAACATGGCTACTTCATTGCAATGAAAAAACCTTTGAATAGTTGGGATTATGGCATGTGATTCAATATATTATGAGGAGGTCTATGTTCCTTAACCTTTTTTTACATATAGTACATGTCATGCCCACATTTATAACATATCTCTTTGTTTTTGTATTCACCTCTATATAAAATAAAATCATTTGGAAAAGTGTGATAGGATATGTATCCAACACCCAATTTTTCAGCAGTTTCTTTTCCTCTTCGTAGCTTCCTGGGAGGAAATTATCACTTGGAAGTACATTTTAATTTAGTAACCTGTAATTAGTGGGAAATATAAATGTGCATTTCCATTAGGCATGCAAAAAATATTTTTTCATCATAGATTTAACAGGGGCTCTATGGCTAGTTACCTTAGTAGTTCCAAGAAGCACATGTTCAACATATCCTACATTGGTTTCAAGTTTTATAACATAATTGTTGTACCCAATTGGGTAGAACTTGATCCATGCCCAAAGAGACGTGTGGTGGAAGCAGGTTTCAAGATTTCAAAGAAGGCATCAGAAACATTAGCATTGTTCCCGAGTTCATCTTGTTGGAATGCATTTAACAACATTCCCTCCACGAAATGGGTATCCCATGAGAAATTATCCATACCAACCTCTATATCATTTTTCTCATCCCCAACCTATGATATGAAATGTACCCAAAAAAATATTTAGGCACACTGACTCGAAAATTGACTAGTTTGGACTAGAAATTAAAACTTTTTTCCCAAACACTACTAGAACTTCACTAATTTTTCCAATTAGTGGTTTAAGGGTGTCTACATAATTTATGAAAATATACCCACACAAAAGATATATTTACATACTTGAATCAATTATTTACTTTGATTGTTTTCACTTTCAGGATGCATCATAACTTGGAAGACCATTTGGGCAAGCCAAATGACCGGAGGCAATTTCTTAGGGAATTATGTGGAAATCCTTTCACTTCTGGTGCAATACTAGAAGAAACTTAAACAACATTGTGTACTTATATATTATATCTAAAAAATTATGCAGCTTAATATATTCATAACTGTGGAAATTGAGGAACTAGACTCAAAACTAAGTGCTCAACTACAAAATTAGACACCCAACACTGATTTTACTAGGCTTCCCCAAACACCATCAAAGAGTCTCAAATTTCCTCAATGAAACTTGGGATCAAACCTAATACACCATAACTAAGACAAATTACCCATAGATTGATTTATCAAACATATAAAATTGATTCATAACACAGAAATAAGATTGTATTTGGAAACTTGTACAAGGAGATTTAACAATAACAATTAGACATGAAAATATTATAAAATCTCACTATAATTTTATTATTAAAGGAACTAAATATGAAACAATTCATGCATTCTCACTAAAATTATAATCACAAGAATATATGATATAATAGTGGCCGCAAAACTTGGAATATTTACTTCGAAGAGATGATAGACAAACTACTTCAGGAGATTATGTCTTCTTCACAATACTTGGACTCCCAAGCTGTAAATCGATACAAACTTAGGATATGACACCAAAAGTGAACCCTCCATATGATATTTATAAAATATGATCAATATTATAACCAATAGTAGCTACCATGAACCATAGATGCACCCTCCTTATCCCAACACACAACAAACTTTAACTAGTACTGCAAACACAACACAAAGATCTCCATTTCTACCAGAACTCAATTTCAACACACCAAAAACTATGATTGGACATGCAAAAAAAAAATTAAAGGATGCATTGCATATCCATAAATAACTGTGTGTTCTTTCCAGAATCTCCAGCTGGAGGATCTCACAACCTATCAACTAGGTCTCTCATTTTAAAGGGGCACATCACATTACTTGCAAGGGGCACATCACCTAAGCTAAGAAAATATCAGAGCACTTCAAGAAAAATGAACAAAATGGGAAAATATGGGAATGGTTGTGCTAAAGCCTCTTTCATTATCTTATGATATCTTTTTTCCTCCTCTAGAGCCTTCCTTCCTTGGAATTCAAGCCATTGATGAGTTAGTTCATTATTTTGGTAAGTCACTATGCATATGGACCCACTTGTCTCAACAATTCCACCCTCATTGGATAAAATTAGGAATTGTATACTTCCTAATATTCTTTCTTGCTTTCTTGACAATTACTAATCCTTTCTCTTCCTTTTTCTTAATTAATTATAGAAATTGTTGTCTTTCCTACTTTTTAATTGCCTTCCTGCTTTTCAGCTACCTTCCTACTTTTCAGCTACCTTCCTACTTTTCAACTGCTTTTTTTCATATTTATTAAGAGAGACAACTCATATGGTATTATCCATATTGATATGCACATTATCGATCCACCTAGATCAATTTCATTTCATAAACAAATATTACAAATTAAATATTTGAAATTGCAGGCCTACGTCACCTTTGCATGATTGGATTTAATTATACATAGTAACTATAGACCAGAATTAATTCCCTGATTAATTAATTAATTTCACTCAACCCATGGAAATCTAATGGGCATAGTGGTGAACCATAGTGCTATTGGAATCGAGAGATTACAGTCCCTCCCTCTCAAAATTTTCTTATCCTCAAACGAGTTAAAATATGGTTGGTGAAGAACCTATACACTTTTTCCACAACACTTTTGCAAGGATGATTTAAAAACCATTTAAACCTTATCTCCATCATATATGGCCCCTTTTATAATCCTTGATTGGTCATCCTTCACCATCAAATCCATAATGATATTTATTTGAAACACTCCAAGCCTAACTAGGCTGCAATACATGGAATGAATCTCCTTTTGATCCTTATGAAAATTTGCTAAAAGCCTCTCACTCATATTTCTAAAAGTCTTCAAGCAACCAGGCTGAGCATACTGCCATAAAACCACTCCTTGGTCTTCTTTGGAAGAGTCACCTTCAAGAACTAATGGCGGAGCAAAACCTAACTCAGGTAACCATTGATTAAGTATCCATCATTTTCTTCATCCTTTTGAAAACTCTTTTTAGATTTTTTACCCCAATGAAAACTCCTTTTCTTACTTGGACAACCATATGTGTTGCAAAATGTAAGGATACTCTACATGGTGCACCATTCTACAACTTGTTCACATCCAAGGGATTGGACCAAACAATGGTAGACCAAATTCCCTTCATGTGGACACCAAATTTACCATGCTCAACCATAGAATCAAGACATAACATCTCAATCCTTTCAAATTCATATTCAAATAAGTTAACTTGCAATGGCTTCTCTACCCAAGTACTTAATACAACTTCCAAACTAGGAGAGTGATTCTCCCACATCCCACAATGAACCAAAATGTCAATAGAAGGAATAAACACAAGCTTACTAAATTGATTTGTGTATGCTCTACTCATGTAAGATGGTGAAGTCATTGGTGCATTAGACAAGCCAATGCTCATGCATCAGAATCCCAAATTGGACACAAGGAGATTTATTCTACAAAAAAAATTAATCCATGTGAATCTAATGATTATGGCTAAGGTGGAGTGATATATAGGGAAGGCTCCAAACCTTATGCATCTGTTTCTTCTCAAGAAATGTCTATGTCCCACATATTTCTACATGAATATTCCAACGGAAATACTTGAGACCAAGAATGAATCATAGGTCCCAAATGAACCTGATGAGTGCAAGGTCTTGTTGGCCAGAAAAAATGTCCTAGGCCAACTTACGGAAAGACAGCCCACACACTCGACTTAATGCAATCTTGTATGTGTTTAAAGTAACTGTCCTTCACAGGATCAAGGCCCTGCTACCTGTATGATGTGCTCTCAGAATAGAGAGTCTCTCTAAGGTGGGTGTGTGCCAAGCTTACTCAAACCAAACTGCTAACAAATCATTGAAATCTAACCTAGTAACTAACTAATGCTAAAGATTATCTTAATAAGCTAAATGCAGAAAATAATAGCTCCTAATTCTGCTCTATGATAATCTAGATGCAAATTACCTATCTCAGCCAAGAGCATGAGTTATTAATTTGACAAAAGCTTTTAAAGCATAAATATGATCAACAATTCTGGATTGGTAGAAAAGTCTCCAATAACAGAAGTAAATCTCAATTATCCTATAATAAGATGACACTCTATTGTAGAATAATTGAAACAAAAATTAAAACCCAATATCAATGATATTAAATAGATACACAATCCTGAAACATATGAATATAATCATATACTAACTTGTAAATGAAACAAGGTCAATCTGTAATTTAGAAATTTATCAAAAATAGATTTATGAACAGTTGAAATTATGAAGAAGTTCATTCATCTCAACATGACAATAAACCATTTATATTTCAGGAAAGCATAATCATTCGAAGTCGATTACAAATATTTCACATATAATAGCAAGATATATATATATATATATATATATATATATATATATATATATATGAAAGTAAAGGTAACAAAAGAGAATAATCAGTAACACAATACAGATGTTTTAAAGACTTAGCTAGGGTCTTTAATATCCTGCAACAATCATTAATACTCAGAATAAGTTCAAAGATCACCAACGTAACAGAATAAAGTATAATACTGTATAATATAAATTCTCCCAAATGTCTCAGAAATCGAACATCCACTGGTAGCAGCATTTCTTGTTCTCTGGTTTACAAACCATTGAACATAGAAAAATTACAAAACTTTAAAGAATGAAACTTCTCTAGCTCTGATGAGTGCTACCCCGCTCTTTAGAAATCTCCACTCTAGTTTAAACAGGAAAATACAAACAAACAAAGAGTTGAGAGGCAAACCGACTCTCCTTGCTGGCCATAACTTGAAAAAAATGTGTTCAAAGAACCCCAAAAATCTCCTAAATTCTTCACTCTTTTTAGTAAATTCCTCACGATTCTGATAAATGGGTATCTTCTGGAAAAAACCCATGTTTGGTATTTTGTTATTTCATCTTAGTTTGCTCGCAGTTCGCTGTAGAAAATCATCTCCTGAATAACGATAGGAATCAAGAAATCTTCTATTTCTTATATCCTTCATGTAACAGATTTGATAAAAAAAAATCCCTCCACCATCTTCTCAAAACTTTACGAAATCCTATCCCTCTACACCGTTTTCAGGAGTCTATCTTATCTGTAGTGTCGGTCAATATTCTACAACTTTTGGAAAAACATGTAAATTTTGGCAAAAGGGGGTGCCACTTGGCACCACTATAAGGGTGACATGTGGCATGTATGTTGCTGATGTGGCAAGTTGCAGTCTAGTTGGAAACTGATGTGGACCTATTACAATATGATAAGTTGCAGTTTGATTGCATAGGTGGCATCCAAATAGGTCAATTAGATGTTTTCATGTGCCATTCTGAATGGTCGTTCATGTATTCTATTTACCAAAATTTATGGGATCAGGGAGGATCAAACCCCTGACCTCCACCTCCACCAAATATTCCACACCACCTGCTTAGTTGTGATATCCACTTGATGGTTCTTAACCATATAGAAGTCAATTCTATTTGAAGTTGAATGGGAGTTAGCTTTGAAAAAAAGCAGCAGGACCGAGGACTAAGCTCTCGGCCCCATGTGTGTTATATCATTATAACGTGGAACCAAGACCCAACACATTTATAATACCATAGAACTGACACAGATCCCAAATAAGAACCATATTCATGCCATCCAAAATACACAATAGGAGGATAGGTCTGTGGGTTTGAACTCGTGACATCCTCCCATCAATGCCAACTCTTTCACCAACTCACCATAAGCGACTTTTCTTATGTGATATGGATTCTATTGTTTTAAGTTTGGTTTGAAGTAGATTTAATCCCAACATATGGGAACCCCTTTGCACAAATGTTTAAATACTTTGCATTATTTTTAAATATGGTTTTAACTTACCATATATTTTGGGATTAGCATCTATTTTATCCATTTAATTTGGATTTGATCCCATGGACTTGGGGGTTGAAGTTATGAGACTTGGCTATATAAATCAATGTATTTTGATTTGTAAAGGCATGAAAGGATGGAATATTTTGAGGAGAGAATGGTAATATGTCATTATGCCTTTGCAAAGGCTTTGTAATATTTGTTTTGTAAGAGGATTTTAGCCACTCTTGAGAGTTTTGGAGAGTGAGAGGACTTCATTGTTGAATCCTAATATCTTTTATTGAAGGATGAAGTTATTTTGTACATGTTCAAATATTTTTGAAGACTAATAAGATCAATCCTCATTGGATCTAGACCCAGAGATGTAGTCCATAAGGGACGGACTCCGTTATCATACGGTGTCCACATTCTTATGGTTTTCATAATTTGTTCATTTATATTTGTTTTCAGTTATTTTTAAGTCTTTGGTAAGCTTGTTATTTCAAGCATTTTTTACATGTTAATTGGTTTAATAATTCACATGCAAATTCAAGTGTTAGTAGATCCCGTCATTTTCGAATCATTCATACAACATTACCCATGGTTGCATTTCCTCACTGTAAAGAAAAAATTCATTGATGTATTAATGTAAATGAAATCATTTAGTATGAGATCAAATATTTATTATCATTTTCACTATAAACATTTACTCTATATAAAATTGACAAAATATAAGTGAATTACTCTTTATCATGCACCATATTCCTTTCATTTGGAGTAGATACCCTTCCCTTTTGTCCCCATCTCATTGGACATCCAAAACCAATTCGCTTTGTGTGTCATCAATTTTCTTGATGTATTCACTAGCACAATATAACTAATCACATAGTATGTACCCCTCCACCATAGACCCTTCGGTTTTTTCCCTCTTTCTAACAAACCACTTCAACTTTTGCATGTACCATTCCAACAAGAACATCCAATGACATGAGACCACCCCAGGTAATTCAACCTCATCAAGTAGATGAATAAGAATATGGAACTACAAGTCCATGAAACTTGTGGGAAATTACTTCTAAAACATACAAACAATATCAATGGTCTCTCAATCCCATTTTTCAATGCTAGGCATGTGAATCTCCTTTGATGTAATCCAATGTACAAAAGCAGATAATTTAGATATGGATCATCGTATATATTGGGGGAATTCATGGAATATTATGAATGCACAGTATAAAATTGTGAATGTGTAGCATATTATAACTTAAAGTGAAGAAAAATAATCATGTATGACATACATACCCTTAGAAGTTTCAGATGGTAATGTGATTTCAACCCCGACAATTCCCCTTCTAGTGTGATGCAACATCGTAGAGTTGACCAATACAATGAAGGTGTATTCACACTTGATATAGAATGTTTTGCAAAAGAAAAATCATATTTCTTCAAAATCCATGGGACATCACCTTCTTTAAAAGACCAAGAGTTTCTGGATTCTCCTCTATTTTCATTTCTTAGCTTGAATGTTTCATTTTAGTCTTCGAAGAAATAAGAAGATGAAACATATGCATGGGATCTAGTAAGTGGGAAATCTTAAAATTATCACAATATGGAAGCTCATAAGACACATATTTCCTTTTCATACCAATAGGAATTTTCTCAACATAAGTGTCAAAAAATTCAGGATCATCAAACATAGGTTCCCCATTTGAATCAAACAATTCTGCAATTTTATTCTCCTTCTTTGTGTCATATCCCTAAGCCAGTATGTCAATGTCATTATTTTAGGTCTCTGGGTTCTCTCTAATTTACCATTGAAATAATGTCCTACTCTTCTATAAGGGTGGTCATCTGGAAGGAACACCCTAGAAAAAATGTACAACGCCTTTCATAGGTGATCGAACCACCTAGCCTTTATTGAAGGTCCACAACATTTACTTCCATTATACCCTTTTGTTACCAAACTTGTGTTGTTATTGTATATAGAACACAATAGAAATAAAGAAGGCAGTCGAACCAGATTAAGTTTATGGAATAACATTATGGATATAATAAAATCAATCAAAATGATTACTAGAGAAAAATTATAGTCCTAGATAATCATGCATGGTGTATGCACATATTCCACACAACATAAAATACCTCTTCACTGATATGGACCTTGATACATTATATACTTTTATTCCTTCCCATAATTCCTTGAATCCGTCGGTCAATGGTTGGAGGTATACATCCATATATTCAGTTGTCTTCTACCATGAACTATAAGACCCATCATAAGATAGTTGTTCTTCATAGACAACCATGGAGGGATATTTTTATTGATCATTACCATTTGCCAAACATAATAATTGGTATTTTGGAAGGAATACATGTTAACTATTTCCATGTTTATGCTCAATCGAATTTTCGTACTTCATTTTTGAAATTATCATGCCATTTATCCTCTATTTTCTTTATGGCTATTGAATATGTAGGAATCCACATAACTCTTGGCTCTGTTCAGTGCGAGGCATACCACCCTTTTAACATGGCTACTTCTTTGCAATGAAAAAACCTTTGAATCGTTGGGATTATGGCATGTGATTCAATATATTATGAGGAGGCCTATGTTCCTTAACCTTTTTTTACATATAGTACATGTCATGCCCACATTTATAACATATCTCTTTGTTTTTGTATTCACCTCTATATAAAATAAAATCATTTGGAAAAGTGTGATAGGATATGTATCCAACACCCAATTTTTCAGCAGTTTCTTTTCCTCTTTGTAGCTTCCTGGGAGGAAATTATCACTTGGAAGTACATTTTAATTTAGTAACCTGCAATTAGTGGGAAATATAAATGTGCATTTCCATTAGGCATGCAAAACATATTTTTTCATCCTAGATTTAACGGGGGATCTATGGCTAGTTACCTTAGTAGTTCCAAGAAGCACATGTTTAACATATCCTACATTGCTTTCAAGTTTTATAACATAATTTTTGTACCCAATTGGGTAGAACTTGATCCATGCCCAAAGAGAGGTGTGGTGGAAGCAGGTTTCAAGATTTCAAAGAAGGCATCAGAAACATTAGCATTGTTCCCGAGTTCATCTTGTTGGAATGCATTTAACAACATTCCCTCCACAGAATGGGTATCCCATGAGAAATTATCCATACCAACCTCTATATCATTTTTCTCATCCCCAACCTATGATATGCAATGTACCCAAAAAAATATTTAGGCACACTGACTCGAAATTGACTAGTTTGGACTAGAAATTAAAACTTTTTTCCCAAACACTACTAGAACTTCACTAATTTTTCCAATTAGTGGTTTAAGGGTGTCTACATAATTCATGAAAATATACCCACACAAAAGATATATTTACATACTTGAATCAATTATTTACTTTGATTGTTTTCACTTTCAAGATGCATCATAACTTGGAAGACCATTTGGGAAAGCCAAATGATCGGAGGCAATTTCCTAGGGAATTATGTGGAAATCCTTTCACTTCTAGTGCAATGCTAGAAGAAACTTAAACAACATTGTGTACTTATATATTATATCTAAAAACTTATGCAGCTTAATATATTCATAACGGTGGAAATTGAGGAACTAGACTCAAAACTAAGTGCTCAACTACAAAATTAGACACCCAACACTAATTTTAATAGGCTTCCCCAAACACCATCAACAAGTCTCAAATTTCCTCAATGAAACTTGGGATCAAACCTAATACACCATGACTAAGACAAATTACCCATAGATTGATTTATCAAACATATAAAATTAATTCATAACACATAAATAAGATTGTATTTGCAAACTTGTACAAGGAGATTTAACAATAACAATTAGACATGAAAATACTATAAAATCTCACTATAATTTTATTATTAAAGGAAATACATATGAAAAACATTCATGCATTCTCACTAAACTTCTAATCACAATAATATATGATATAATAGTGGCCACAAAACTTGGAATATTTACTTAGAAGAGATGATAGACAAACTACTTCAGGAGATTATGTCTTCTTCACAATACTTGGACTCCCAAGCTGTAAATCGATACAAACTTAGGATATGACACCAAAAGTGAACCCTCCATATGATATTTATAAAATATGATCAATAGTATAATCAACAGTAGCTACCATGAACCATAGATGCACCCTCCTTATCCCAACACACACCAAACTTTAACTAGCACTGCAAACACAACACAAAGATATCCATTTCTACTAGAACTCAATTTCAACACACCAAAAACTATGATTGGACATGCAAAAAAAAAAGAAGGATGCATTGCATATCCATAAATAACTGTGTGTTTTTTCCAGAATCTCCAGCTGGAGTATCTCACAACCTATCAACTAGGTCTCTCATTTTAAAGGGGCGCATCACATTACTTGCAAGGGGCACATCACCTAAGCTAAGAAAATATCAGAGCACTTCAATAAAAATGAACAAAATGGGAAAATATGGGAATGGTTGTGCTCAAGCCTCTTTCATTATCTTATGATATCTTTTTTCCTCCTCTAGAGCCTTCCTTCCTTGGAATTCAAGCCATTGATGAGATAGTTCTTTCTTTTGGTAAGTCACTGTGCATATGGACCCACTTGTCTCAACAATTCCACCCTCATTGGATAAAATTAGGAATTGTATACTTCCTAATATTCTTTCTTGCTTTCTTGACAATTACTAATCCTTTCTCTTCCTTTTTCTTAATCAATTATAGAAATTGTTGTCTTTGCTACTTTTTAATTGCCTTCCTGCTTTTCAGCTACCTTCCTACTTTTCAACTGTTTTTTTTCCATATTTATTAAGAGAGACAACTCATATGGTCTTATCCATATTGATATGCACATTATTGATCCACCTGGATCAATTTCATTTCATAAACAAATATTACAAATTAAATATTTGAAATTTCAGGCCTACATCACCTTTTCATGATTGGATTTAATTATGCATAGTAACTATAGGCCATAATTAATTCCACGATTAATTAATTAATTTCACTCAACCCATGGAAATCTAATGGGCATAGTGGTGAACTATAGTGCTATTGGAATGGGGAGATTACAGTCCTCCCCTCTCAAAATTTTCTTATCCTCAAACAAGTGAAAATATGGTTGGTGAAGAACCTATACACTTTTTCCACAACACTTTTGCAAGGATGCTTTAAAAACCATTTAAACCTTATCTCCATCATAGATGGCCCCTTTGATAATCCTTGATTGGTCATCCTTCAGCATCAAATCCATAATGATATTTATTTGAAACACTCCAAGCCTAACTAGACTGCAATACATGGAATGAATCTCCTTTTGATCCTTGTGAAAATTTGCTAAAAGCCTCTCACTCATATTTCTAAAAGTCTTCAAGCAACCAGGCTGAGCATACTGCCATTAAAACACTCCTTGGTATTTTTTGGAAGAATCACCTTCAAGAACTAATGGCGGAGCAAAACCTGACTCAGGTAACCATTGATCAAGTATCCATCATTTTCTTCATCCTTTTGAAAACTCTTTTTAGAATTTTTACCCCAATGAAAACTCCTTTTCTTACTTGGACAACCATATGTGTTGCAAAATGGAAGGATAGTCTACATGGTGCACCATTCTACAACTTGTTCACATCCATGGGATTGGACCAAACAATGGTAGACCAAATTCCCTTCATGTGGACACCAAATTTACCATGCTCAACCATAGAATCAAGACATAACATATCAATCCTTTCAAATTCATATTCAAATAAGTTAACTTGCAATGGCTTCTCTACCCAAGTACTTAATACAACTTCCAAACTAGGAGAGTGATTCTCCCACATCCCACAATGAACCAAAATGTCAATAGAAGGAATAAACACAAGCTTACTAAATTGATTTGTGTATGCTCTACTCATGTAAGATGGTGAATTCATTGGTGCATTAGCCAAGCCAATGCTCATGCATCAGAATCCCAAATTGGACACAAGGAGATTTATTCTACAAAAAACATTAATCCATGTGAATCTAATGATTATGGATAAGGTGGAGTGATATATAGGGAAGGCTCCATACCTTATGCATCTATTTATTCTCAAGAAATGTCTATGTCCCACATATTTCTACATGAATATTCCAACGGAAATAGTTGAGACCAAGAGTGAATCATAGGTCCCAAATGAACCTGATGAGTGCAAGGTCTTGTTGGCTAGAAAAAATGTCCTAGGCCAACTTACGGAAAGACAACCCACACACTCAACTTAATGCAATCTTGTATGTGTTTAAAGTAACTGTCCTTCACAGGATCAAGGCCCTGTTACCTGTATGATGTGCTCTCAGAATAGAGAGTCTCTCTAAGGTGGGTGTGTGAGAAGTTTACTCAAACCAAACTGCTAAAAAATCAGAGAAATTTAACCTAATAACTAACTAATGCTAAATATTATCTTAAGCTAAATGCAGAAAATAGTAGCTCCTAATTCTGCTCTATGATAATCTAGATGCAAATTACCTATCTCGTCCAAGAGCATGAGTTATTAATTTGACAAAATATTTTAAAGCACAAATATGATCAACAATTCTGGATTGGTAGAAAAGTCTCCAATAACAGAAGTAAATCTCAATTATCCTATAATAAGATGACACTCTATTGTAGAATAATTGAAACAAAAATTAAAACACAATATCAATGATATTAAATAGATACACAATCCTAAAACATATGAATATAATCATATACTAACTTGTAAATGAAACAAGGCCAATCTGTAAGTTAGAAATTTATCAAAAATAGATTTATGAACAGTTGAAATTATGAAGAAGTTCATTCATCTCAACATGACAATAAACCATTTATATTTCAGGCAAGCATAATCATTTGAAGTCCATTAAAAATATTTCACATATAATAGCAAGATATATATATATATATGAAAGTAAAGGTAACAAAAGAGAATAATTAGTAACACAATACAGATGTTTTAAAGACTTAGCTAGGGTCTTTAATATCCTGCAACAATCAGTAATACTCAGAATAAGTTCAAAGAACACCAACATAATAGAATAAAGTATAATACTGTATAATATAAATTCTCCCAAATGTCTCAGAAATCGAACCTCCACTGGTAGCAGCGTTTCTTGTTCTCTGGTTTACAAACCATTGAACATAGAAAAATTACAAAACCTTAAAGAATGAAACTTCTCCAGCTCTGATGAGTGCTACCATGCTCTTTAGAAATCTCCACTATAGTTTAAACAGGAAAATACAAACAAACAAATAGTTGAGAGGAAAACTGACTCTCCTTGTTGGCCGTAAATCGAAAAAAATGTGTTCAAAGAACCCCAAAAATTTCCTAAATTCTTCACTCTTTTTAGTAAATTCCCCACGATTCTGATAAATGGGTATCTTCTGGAAAAAACCCATGTTTGGGATTTTGTTATTTCATCTTAGTTTGCTCGCAGTTCGCTACTGAAAATCATCTCCTGAATAACGACAGGAATCCAGAAATCTTCTATTTCTTATATCCTTCATGTAACAGATTTAATCAAACAAAAAAATCCCTCCACCATCTTCTCAAAACTTTATGAAATCCTATCCCTCTACACTATTTTCAGGAGTCTATCTTATCTGTAGCGTCGGTCAATATTCTACAAAAAACAATGAATTGATGCGACCTATTGTTTGTCACTTTATTTACCCCCAGGATTGCATCATATCTCCATCATCTCCTACTTTAATCATCTTAATATGGCATGAGGAGCAGCGGATTCGTAGCATGACTTCTCTTTAACGTTGCTGAAACATGGATGGTAATGATCCTTTATTTTTGTATATCGTGGCAATAGGAATGATACGTTCTTTAAACCTGCCATAAAAATACAATCAGAGATTAATAAACACATTATTGAAAACCACAGATCGCTAATAAAAAATTGTTTTGACATTCAAAAATATTTTGTTTCTGTTTTACAACTCCTTGGCATAAAATCAATGATCAATTGAAACTATCCCAACAATTAGAGGCGTAATTATCTCCATGATCTAGTTAAGAGCTCTTTAAAACTTTAATTCATGTGGAATAGTGTCTACAAAAATCACGACAGACTTATAGAGGTGGCATTTTCTGTTTGAGGTGGGGATAGCCTTTATAACATTCATTTCTTGCATGCTGGTATCCACGTTGATGTTTATACAACAATGTTGGCTTCGTTTTAGCAGACAAATACTCCTTGAATGTTGCAATTTGTTTCTCGTGGTAGATTCTGCATAATTTCTTGACAACGATATCATAAACAAGTGTGATTCTCCTATTTGAAATACCGAGCTCCGAGCATATACTTAAGATAGTTGTTTTCATGGTGATTCTGTGCTAATTGCATGCTTATTAGCGCAACAATAAGAACATATGTAATATATACCTTCCATTTTAGCTAACACCAACCAATACTATGTTACCAATTAAAGCAAATTCAATGATCTCTGATTTTTTCGATGTGCCAACTTTCCCTAATCAATAATTTTAATCAATGACAAGCTTTCTTAAATAACCAAAAGAACTGGTACAAAGTTTACATCATCATTTACTTTGGGAGAGAAGACTTTACTATTAGAAATTTCCATTTGAAAAACTCAACCATTAACATTTTAATAAATAAAACATATATCTTTCATAGAAATGATCAAATAACAAATATTAAAGGTTCGAAGCTTTGTATCAATTAAAATACCAACTTGAAAACCTGAAGTTTGGAATAAACATACTTGTTGGAAATTGACTAAGTATTAATATTAATATTATATCATGATTTTGTTAAATTCACTATTTTTTCTCGTTTATAAACTTTTATATAAAAAAAATGAAAAACATGTATAAATAAATTTTAATGTTTCAATTTTGTTCAAAGTTTTAAAATAAAAATGAGATTTTAAAACTTAGTTGAAAATTAAAATAATTTATTTGTTTTTCATAATACTTATTTTAATATAAAGTATTCAAAAGAAATAAATATGGAAGTATACTAGGACCTCTTATTAAAACTTGAATATAATCATAAAGATCTATAAATGATAAAATATTTCAAACAATATTTAACTAGTTTAAAACTTCATGATAAGAAGTATAAGGGGATCCTAAATCAAAATATTATTGAGAAAAATCAATCCAACTAAGGCAAGGTGAAATACCAACTCATAGAACAAGTAGCGTAAAGAGTGAAATATCGAGAAAGAAGGCGGTAAAATTACCCTCCCAAATCAAGCAAGATAAAAGAAAATTCAGAGTCAAGTATTTAAAAAATTCTAATGGGGGGCTTTTATTTTTGCAAAATCAAAGGGAGTTGTTGGGGTGCCAATAGGCCTTTATAACAATCACCCTTGCATTGCATAGTCTCCACATAAGGAATATTTTGAAGACTCCCAATCCAACAAACAAAAGAATCGCATGCCCATTTTTCTTAAGATTCCTTAGTTAGGAAACTAGACCATAACTCACCATAGATGGACCCCTGGAAATCATGGTTGGATCACTCGCTAATTCCAAAAACCAAAATACTACACCAAGAAATTCCAAGATCCCATTGCTTGTGTTGTACTCCTCCAAATATCACTGCCACTGGTAGGAGTCTGTCACTTCCAGCTATGCTAGAATCCCAACACCATATTGTAAGCTCATTACTACAATGCTCAACTAATTTTCTGTGATATTCTCCAGTAAGACATGAATCTCCTCTTGTGCCAACTACACTCTATTCCCATGGTTCGCATTACAATCACTTGTTCTATCCAATTGACTCAAGTGGAATTCCCATTTTTTTCCATTCATGAGGGAAGACGCATTAAATAGCACCCATGGATTCCTCACCTACTCTTAATACTGCAAAAGAACTAATGTATCTGTCAAACCCAGTGGGATGACCAAACAATAAAAATCAAATCGAAAAAAAATACATGTGTGTCTCCTTGTGTGCCATCAAAAATGTTGATTGCACTACTGCATTCCACATACTAGGAGAGTAAGTAGAATTCTTATTGAAATGTGACTCTATGTTTTCCATGTATCTTTCCACCCGCTCTATGGATGGATGTGTATGGAAGGCATCATATTGCAGCCATAGATGCCTTTGTTCTTTCTCACAAAACATGACAATGTCAAATGCATCAATAAATCCATCACTAGTGCCCACTTGCACACCCTTGAGTCTCCATTTTTGTTATGTATCTATCCACCCATTCCATTGATGAATAGACTTATTTTCCTATTGATCCTAGTGGAATGTAATCAGCCACCTTGTTCAAAGATAAGTCTTCTTTCCATAAAGGAAGCTCATGATCCTCTTAAAGAGAAACAATTGTTTGGACAACATCTTCCATAACAATCCTTTCCTCAACCTCCTGCAAATATGAGATATCTTCATGCTCAACCCTCACATGATATGTGTTACCAGCCATCTGAATCTAATTTTTAATGGTGTTAGAGGAAGAATGTATCCCTCCAAATTCATATGAATATGCTCCAACTCCATGGCATTTTCTTCTCGAATTTTGAGAGCAAGATATCTATCCATAAACAACTACAAGTAATTTGCTTTCATCTTTTCTAGCTCTCTTATAATGATACACAATTAAGAACTAGAGACTCTTTTTACAAATCCTCCTTGTCTCTCCTCCAACTAGATCCTTCCAATAATATTTTCAATAATTTTATGTGAATCGTCATTTCGAATCAAAACTTGCAGTATACTTTGTTCTGTGACTAATATTTGGCTCTCTAAGTCATGCATTGGCTTCTTAAAAAAATTGTGTATGCTATCATATGTGTATTCATTCACCTTTGGTGAGTCATGCAGAATCTCGTATATCAATTCAACCTTCTTAAAATTTTGAGTCTCAATATTACAAGACTTGATCTAGATGGATATCGATGGCCATCCACCTATTCCAGTGACTCAAAACAATTGTCCATTTTGGCAGTTTCCTAGTAATTTTTCAACAATTGTTTTGGGTCCTAAACTTTTGGGGCCATTTTGAGGCCCTAAACAACGTTTTTTGGAAATTCATGGGGCTATATGGATCCCAATGGAATGAATGTATCCCCAATCAAAATATCCAAATCTCAAATATACCTTTCCAACAGGCTATTGAACACCCCAAATGGAGATCGTATGCAAAACTTATGACCTCGGGAGTCTGATTGTTCAACTAACCACCTTGGGGCCACAAACTTTATTACGTTTAATATTCTAGGGTTATGTTTTGGAAGTTTAGGGTTCTTGACCTCATGCTTATTATAAATAGGTCCTTTTGGCCTCAGTTTGTATTCAGCTTGGCATGGATGAGCATATCAACCACATCTCTTCTCAGAGATAGCTACCACCATTCTAGTTGTTGTATTTATAGTATGTTCTATTGTTTCCATTTAATAGAATATGTGTTTACTGTATCATTGTGTTGTTTTCAATATATTCTTGTTTATGGTTCTATATATGTTATTTAATTTCATTCTCCCATAAATATGGATCAATACTCTCTTATACCAACCTTCTCACTGGAAGTGGAAACTACCTCAAAGTTAAACAAGGGAATTTGATTAGTACAAAAATCAGAGATGTGACAATACCTTTGTGTCACCTCTATCTTCTCATGTGGTGAAGCTGTGATGACATGTTCTCCCACCAAAATTTTGTGTTCTCTCTCAACTGGTGTGTGGTTTCCTTTTTCCACACTTTGAAGTTATGATGATTCCTGGAGGGATGTTCTCTACTCTTCATCTGAATATTCCTCACAATATTTCTCACCATCACCAATATCATCATCTACCTTCTTTGCAATGATATTGAACTTACCAATAAACAATATTGAGCGTACAAAGGTGGATTTTCTTTCCACACTGTCACCATCCACTTGATTTGTGGATTGGCCTTATATTTTTCATTTCTCTCGAGTCTTCGTGGTAGTCGTCGGATAAATATTGATCGAGACTTTACTTGAAGAAAACACAAAGAACCTCGAAATGCTAGAAGAAAATGGCTCTGATGAAGCTTCACATTTGAGTCCATTTTCTTCTTCTTTTCTTAGAGAAGTGGACAACTTGGTTTCTTTTTGGATGGTTTGATGCTCTCAAAATAAGTCTCATCTTCATTCTTGGGACAAAATCCATATTTTCAATAGATCTATTCTTTGAAGGTAATGGCTGCACAAATATCCTCATCCAAAGCTAGGTACTTTTGGTAGCAGCGAGGCATGTTTTCACATGCTTCTATCATATTTGATAAATATTTATTAACCATTGGAGGATCTGGCCTTTTGACTTCTCTCTATATTTGGTCACACAAATAATCCTCCTCTTGTGACACCTGCAAGCCTCCATCAATATATATGATATTTTCTTCATATTGCTCGAAATCATGATCTCTCGTTGGTACACGTATCATAGATGAAATTATTCTCTTATTAGTACAGTTAGAAATTTAGTTTTGCAAAGAACATGTGCAAAGGACCATGCTATGATACCACAGTAATGTACCCAAACATGATTTAGGCGCACTGACTCAAAATTGACTAGTTTGGACTAGAAATTAAATCTATTTTCTCAAATGCTACTAGACCTTCACTAATTTTTCCAAATAGGGTTGAGGGGTATCTATAGACTCTAGGAAACCATACCACAAAACAAAAATCTTTATAGACTTTACTCAATGATTTTTTTTGACAATTTTCACTTTCATGATGCGTCACACCTAGGAAGGCCATTTGGGAAATCCAAATGAGTGGAGCCAATTTCCCTAGGAATTATGTGGAATTTGTCTTGCTTCCATAGTAGTACTAAAAAAAAATTAAACATTAGTATGGAATTATATCTGAAAAATTATGCATCTCAATAAATTCATAACAGTGGGAATCTAGGAGCTCAACTACAAAATTGGACACCCAACACTACTTTTACTAGGCTTGCCCAAACACCATAAAAAAGTCTCTAATTTCCTCACTGAATCTTGGGATCCACCCTAACACACACTAACTGAGTCAAATTACCCACAAACTAATTTTTGGAAAAATCTAAAATTGATTCACTACACAGAAACAAGATTGTATTTGCAAACTTGTACAATGAGATTTAACAATCACATTGTAGACAAGAAACTACTAGAAAATCACACTAAGGTTTTTTGTATTAAGGGAAGGAAATATGATGAAAATTCATGGTTGCCTAATCATTTTCTAATAACAAGAAAATATTATATAATAGTGGACATATAACTCATAATATTTACTTCAAAGAGATGATAGACAAAGTGCTCCTGAAGATGATGTCTTCTTCACAATAATTGGACTCCCTAGTTGTAAATCAATACAAAATTGGGATCATCCACCCATGGTGCACCCTCCATATAATATTGAGAAATTATGATAAAGAGGATAGCTAAGAGTATCTAGAATTAACCATAGGTGCACCCTCCTTAGACTAGAACACACTGAACTTTAACTAGAACTACAAACATACCACAAAGATCTATGATTCTACTGGAACTCGATTTCAACACAACAAAAACTATGATCAGACGTGCAAATTTTTTTTAAGGTTGCATTGAATATTCATGAAAGGAAACATGTGTTCTTCTTTCCTCAATATCCACCTAAAGGATCTCACAATCTCTCAACTAGATAATTGGTTGCAAAGGGGCACATCTCCCAATGCTTGCAAGGGGTACATCACCCAAGTAAAGAAAAGCTTAGATTTCTTCAAGACAAATGAACAAAATGGAAAAATATGGGAATGGGTGTGCTCAATGATATATTATTAGCTTCTGATATTGTTTTTCCTCCTTTAGAGCCTTCCTTCCTTGGAATTTGATCCATTTACGAGTTGGTTCATTCTTTTGGTAAGTTACCTTGCATATAGACCCACTTGTCTCAATAATTGCAGCCTCACTAGATAAAATTAGGAAATGTAGATTTCTTGATATTCTTTCTTTCTTATTTGATAGTTACTAATACTTTCCCTACATTTTCCTTAATCAAGTATGGAAATTGTTGCCTTTCCTTCTTTTCAGTTGTCTTCATGCTTTCCAGCTGCCTTCCTGCTTTCCAGTTGCCTTCTGGCTTTTCAAATGCTTTCCTACTTTTCAACAACTTTTTTCAAGATTTATTGAGGGAGACAAATCAGTTGGTCTTATCCATATTCCTATGCTCCCTCTTGAACCACCTAGATCAATTCCAATTCATAAACAAATATTAGAAATTAAATATTCAAAATTGTGGGCCTACATCACTTTTTCATGACTGGATTTAATTATGCATAATAACTATAGGCCGAAATTAATTAATTTCACTCAAACCATGGCAACCTAATTGGCATAGTGGTGAACCATATTCCTATCGGGATGTGGAAATTACACTATAGATGTTTTGAATTGGTGACTCGGGACGTAGTGGGAATTGAATAGATGGTCAAATACCATTCTTTCTATGCTTCCTCTTCAATCTCTACTCATTTAGAGGCCTTTTGTCAATTTGACATTGTATTGGGGTGCAATGATAGATGGTAAAGAGGTCTATTGCCTTCGTAATCTTGATTGCAAAAATATTAAACATTAAATTGAGTAATATGAATGGATTTAGTATGTTGAAACATTAAAACAAACATTTATTAGAAGCATAGAATTTTTTTTCCAATTGTACACATGCAATATTCCACTTTAAAAAAACAAATGTGGAATTAAGAAATACATTAGAATTTACTCCATTAAAAATAAAAATAAAAATACAATTACTCAATCATCTTTTTCTTGTGCCCCATGGGGATGTCTAAAGGTAGTCCCAATGCAATCCATTTTTACGGGCATTTGGTGGTGTATGAAATTTATAGTTTCTTAACAACTCATCACTAGGAGACAAACTACCTATTGCATGAACAACAAAAATACGGATTCCTTATTTTCTGTTAGAAAACAATATGGATGCACAAGGTGTGAAAGCCAATTGGATGGTGCGCAAGATGAAGGATGGGCGGAAGACAAAGCATGGCGCACAAGTCGAAGCCTCAGTGCACAAGGAGGAGAAGTCAAAAAATAGTCGGCTTGGTCATTATTTTGTAATTTTTGGTCCAAGTAGTTAGAAAGTAGTTAGAAGTGGACCATTTTGTAATGGTGTAAGCCTATATATAGAGTTAGAAATGTAGTAGGAGATATCAAGAAATCAATCTTAGAAGGAAGCGAAGGATGATATCGGGGATCTTGTCTAGGATTTTCTTTTGAACATCTGTGTCTACTATTTCGGTTCTTTCTTACGAGCCTGAGAATGTATTTTGGGAACCTATTTTGATGTGCAGAAGTAATATTACATGTGCGGATGATGTTGTAACCACTGCGTCTTGATTTATGATGTTATGTTTTCCTCTCTTATTGTTTTCATGATGTGATCTAAATTAATAGTTGATGCAATATGGTTTATGTTCTTGAATTAAGCGATGTATCTACACACTGAATGATGTTATGTTTGTCGATTTATTTAGGAATGAGTATAATGATGCAATATAATGTGAATGTTGATTGATGCGATTGAAATAAATGATGGTAAAACCCTCACCTGAAACTCTGGTTAATATTGCAACTATAAGAGCATAGTGAGAAATAAGGTGTGCAAATCCTGCTCCTTACTGTAGAAATGTGGTTCCAACAGCTCTCCCTTGAACATATCGGGTGAGACTTCATCTACTTTGCAGGTGTTGCTAGACAGGGTAAAACTTGTCTGGGTTGGTGCTCAAGGAGATCGCGGTGTTTAGGGGTGTTGACAGAGTGTGAACCCTTGTCAACATATCTGTGTCAACAAATGGTTTTGTTGCTGGGACCATAGTGCGAGGGAGAGGAGGATATGTTGTGGCATCCGACGAGACTGGAGATTCAGGATTGGTTCGATAAGAAGGCTCAATAATTTGCAGCAAAAGAAAATATGAGTTCTAGACTAACGGCATAAAAGTGTTTGGGAAGGCATATCTATTATGATATCCATGAATATTTCTTCACATAGTTTCTTATTATCTTGTGCGAGTGGTTGGCGCAGCTAACCTATCAGAAGACAAATTTCCAAGGAGGTGAACCTAGTTGTTTGACCCCAAAACTGATCCAACAGGTGAAGGAGGTAGACAACAGAGCGTCGAGGTTCTTCAAAGTGTGGCTCGATAGAATCTTGGAAGGATACATCACTGAGTTCACGGTCGACACAGTCAAATATTATAGCGATGCAGAAAGGGAATTCTTCAAAGGACCAAGAGGTAGGTTTCTTTTGTCTTTGTAATTGTGGATTAAAATGCTTATCTATGAAAAGGGCATATTGAATATGAACTCCAGCAAGTAGAATCTCTGGTGTGCTGAGGTTGTAGTTACTACAGAGACAAGGTTTGGATGGAATGATAAGGGGTAGATGGATGGGAGTTACGATGAAACTGTGAGGGAAGTCAAGGAAGAGTGTGGTCTTCTACAAAGTGGGGTAAGGTTTTGGAAAGAGAAGATGCAGAGGACTGGGGAGAGTCCTACTATGAATGGAACAAGAAGCTATGAGAGAATATAACAAGGGACTAAGAAACCCCACAACAACAAACAAAAAAACTAGGCTACACACAAGCCCAAGGAAAGACCAGCCCACAGCAACAATGTACCTACACCTTTGTGCCCTGCACCATAGTCAGGAAGAAACACCAGCTCAACCCCAAATTTCCCGGTGTGTCATCAACACACCAATAGCAGCGGATCAATGAACATAGCAATAAGGCCTAGGATGGCGGGCAACGATGTGAAATTACCTATGTTTCATGGAAACGGGTCCGAGGATCTCGAACAATATTGATTTCTTTGTGAAGAGGTATGGACTATGAAGCAAGTCCAAGATGAAGATATTAAAAAGGGTCAGTTGGTGACAACCTTTTGAGGTCACGCATTAGACTGGTATATGAAGTTCATGCAAGTTTCAACAGGGAACCAACAGAAGAATCTAGCAGAGATCAGAATTGGGTTGATTGAGGAGTTCTGAAAACCCAAATTTGAATCGCAATATATCTCAGAACTAAAAGAAATCAAGAAATATACAAATGAATCGATCTGGGATTTCGATTAGCGATTCAAGACGTTGATGGAAAAATTCAATTTTAGAATGAGTGATGTACAACATAAAGAATGATTCATCGCAACATTAGTACCACATATCTGAATGTCGTTGATGCAGTAGAAGATTATGACACAAAGCAAGGCACTGGATATCGTAATGAAGCTGGAATCCTCACTAGTCAGCGAAACTGGAGTTGTCATGAGTCAAATCCAATCGCAACTGGTGAATACAATGATCCAATTACAAGATATCAAGAAGGGAAAAGAAATATGCGAAGAAGTATGGTGTACCCGATGCCACACATAAGGACATCATAAAGATCAATGCCCAGAATTTTGCAATTACTTGTTGTTGGGAGCTCCAAATCTATTGATTCAAGGTGGCTTACCATGGTGTTGGATCTGTCAAATGCATGGACATTGACACAAGGAATGTGTGTATCTACAAAACATGGTATCCAAGCCAACGAACTTATTATGTAATTTTTTTCGTTCTGTTGGCTATGAAGAGAAGGATTGTCAAGCATAGGACCTGCTCCAGGAAATGACAATGGATACATATTATATGAAATGAGAAGAGTACCGATCAATAGAGATACCACCACCACAGTAGCCACAACTACAGTTTGTATCGCAGCAACCATAGTTTGTACCGCCACAACTATTGTTTGTACCTCGACAACTGTTGTTTGTACCATCGCAACCACAATTTGTACCATCACAACCATAGTTTTCTCTGACGTAGCCATAGTATAATCAGATGTAGTATGCTCCGCAACAGCCGCAGTACAATCAACCATTTTTTTTTCTACCACAAGTGAATCCCCTACTACAGCAACATTTTAATCAACCTCTGTATCAATACCAAGGAGGATTTCATGGAGGATTTTGAAGGGGATGAAACAAAGGTTTTGATCGAGGCAGAGGATGAGGTCGAGGACTGGTACAGTGCTACAATTGTGGAATACTGGGGAATTATCAGCAAGCTTTCCAAAATATTTAGTCACAATGTACCTATTGTACCATCGCAGACCATATAGTTGAATATTTTCCACAACTTATCATGAAATGGAAGGTGAAGAATGTTCTGCCAATACAAAACCAAAATCAGAATGTGAACTAGAATGCAAACTAGCTTGTGAATCTACCACAAAATCAGAAACAAGGTCCAATAGTCAGGAAGGTCTTAGTGAAACCCAGGACTCAACCTACAGATGTTGGATTTATTACTCTCGGATGTGTGACAATAGGATATTATGCTCCGATCCCATAGGTTTGACTAGAGAATCCAAAAAAGGTGAAATTTGATGTCGACGCTGAGATGGATATGTTCTTTGACGCAAGTGATACCATAAAAAGAGATATGGGTAAGTACCCTATTTATGAAATGTTGCATGTTTTTTATTCAACACTTACATCAGGACCATCGCGGAAGCATGGTACGTTGCAAAGTTTCTTTTAATGTTTCTTATCGCTAGCAAAATATCCTGATGCACTAGCCAAGATCACAAGTATTCTATATCGACCAGAGAAAGATCGACAGGAATTTGCTGTGAATTCCTCGCACAAGAAGAAAACTAGAAAGGAAATGAGGATAAATGTCCAAATTGGTGATTAAAATGTGGATTCAGTTATTCTGGATCTAGGCTCAGATGTCAACATTTTGACAAAGAAGACATGGGATAAGATGGGGAAACCATAGTTGGTTTGGTCCTATGTACAACTTTGACTGGGAAACCAGACCAGAGTGTTGTTAATTGGGTGAGTACCACACTTAATGGTGGAAGAGGATGGAATGCAGACATATGCGGACTTCATTGTTATCGAAATTGTTGATGAAGGAAGCACATATCCCGCACTGTTGGGCATTGGATGGGCTAATGACAGTTTCACGGTGATCAAATTCAAGAAGCGTGTAATGACTTTCGATAACTGCGACATAAGAGTCATAGCCACGTTAAATCCAAGCAAAGGAAGAAGATATGTTGAAACAATCAAAAAATAAGTTGTAGGAGGATGGAACCATGCATACAATATTTCAGAGGATTGTGTCCATCCCACTGCAAACAGAGAACTGGGATGGTGAAGCTCGAGCTCTGCATCATTGGATTCTAATGATGCACTGGAAAATTGGAAAAATCAACTACATGAGGTGTCGATTCGGAAGTGTGGGCGAATCACTCAATCACTGCATTGGGTCATAATGAATATTGTTGTGCTATGAACATATGAAGAATTACCCAACTTTCCTGAGTTCGTCAGTGAATTTGAAGACAAGGTTTCACAACCACAGAGGCTGCTTGCATTGGAGGAAGCATTGAAGGATACTCCAACACGTTGGTGGGAGACACATAATAAATCAATCAATGGGTGGCAACTGTTGTTATAAAATAGGACCACGGAGCAATAACAGATATACAGTTAAATAAATAAACAAGATACAAAACACATTAAAACATTACAGAGAGACACAGATATAACGTGGCTCACCCAAACGATGGGCTACATCAACAAAGAAATTTCCAGTCCTTTTATTACATTCTAGAAATATGAAGGGATACATCCTGCATCAAAAATACTGCACTTCCTCTTCACACTCTCACAGTCTCTCTTCCAATACAATACAATACCATACATAGTCATTTTACAATGATTTCTTTTATAGGGGAAATACAATGGGAAAATTCTAGGGTTAACCCAATACCATGGGTCCACAAAACTATTGGCCAACACACATCCCAAAAATGTTTCTTGGGAGCTCTGCCCCTGAACCCCCTTTTTCGGGGTGCCGCCCCAAACCCCAAGGTAGGGGGAATGAGTGTACAGTACACCTGGGTTACAAACATGACTGAATAATATCTCTGGATCTAGAAGATTAGGCTCCACAACCAACAAATGTTTCGCAAATTGATGCAGTTTCTCTTCGACGAAGCAGAACAAAATCCAGTTGAGAATTATGATGGATGAAATGATCCCAATGATCATTTGATTGCATGTCATACCATGTGGGTGTCACAACCACGAGATGAGGGGCTATATGATTTTGTACACACATTGGATGATATGTCACGATAGTTTTATGTATCAACAGATATCCTCAGGGAAATCACGACCTGGGAGGACTTGACGATCTATTTCAGTCACACTTTCAGTTTTGCGGATGTCGATCCAGTAATTCATAGCACGCTACAACTTATCCGCGATGTTGTATTGGAGATCATTCCGGTTGCATTGCTTAAGGAATCGCATGAGGTACCAATGATGTAGTTGATGATGGAGTGTTAATATGTAACAAGGGGACCTAACGATGGGGATGACCCAAGGAACATCAACACCTGAGAATATGAAGGAAGTCAGGATATCGCATCAGCTGAAATTCTGACAGACAAATCTCATTAGCCACTAAAGATTCACAAGGTCAACATTGGAATGGAATTGGAGCCAAAGTTTGCCAATATTGGATATTATTGGGATGAAGATACTATGACGAACATCACTGATCTATTGCATGAGTTTCAAAACTTGTTTCCAACCAATTTCTCTGAAATGAAAGGGATCCTAGGAGATTTGGGAGAAATGAAAATCCCACTCAAGTCAGATGCGAAGCTAGTTAAGCAGCTTCCGTATCGTCTGAATTCACCATACAAAGAATGAGTGAAGGATGAACTTGACAGAATGTTGGACATAGGAATCATTGAACCATTCAAATATTCAGAGTGGATCATTCCAATGGTCATGAAAGATAAAAATATAGGAGAAGTCTAGATTTGTATTGATCTTCGAAAGCTAAATGATGCATTCCTTCATGATCCATTCCCTACGCCATTTACTGACAAATTATTGGAAGGCGTAGGTGGTCAGGAGATATATTATTTCATAGTTGTATTCTCAGGATATCATCGGACAAATATTGTGATTCTTTCAGTACATGGTGATACCATTCGGACTCAAGAATGCACCTACGATATTCTCTAGGATCGTAGTTGCTACGTTCAAGGACTTTATTCACAAATTTATTCCGGTATACATGGATTATTGGACGGTGTATAGGTTTGTAAATGATCACCTCACAAAACTGTGACTAATGTTGGAGCAGTGTCGACAACAACAGATTTCATTGAATTCAAAAAAATGCATATTTTCTGCACCATTCGGGATTTTGTTGGGGCACATTGTTTGTAAGGAAGGGATGTTGGTAGATCTGAGAAAGATCACAATAATTGTTAATATTCCTCCACCTAATAATGTGAAGCAACTTAGAGTGACATTGGGTTATACAATATACTATCAAAATTTCATTAGAGGATACGCTATGATCACATCACTGACGAAGAAGTTGCTAAAGAAAGATGCGCAGTTCGAATGAAGTCTTGAGTGTCAAGGGAGTCACGACACTCTCAAGAGGAAAATGTTCATCACGTCGATTCTGGTCTTTCTAGAATTTCATGTCCACGTTGATGCATAATCAGTTTCCTTAGGAGTCATATTAGTGCAGCCCAGTGAAGGAGCAATTGATCATCCAATTTCTTTCACAAGTCACAAGTTGTCATCGATGGAAAGGAATTACATGATGACCAAGAGGGAAGGATTGGAGATGGTATATTCTTTGCAGAAGTTTCACCACTATCTATTGGGAGGACATTTCAATATGTTCACTCATCATTCCATGTTGAAATACCTGGTCGATAAGCCTATGTTGGGGGGGAATATATGTTGTTGGATTCTACTCTACCAAGACTTTGATTTCAAAATCATCGTAAAGCCAGGATGCATGAATGTAGGACCTGATCGTTTGTCACGAATTGAGATAGGTGAAGAACCAACTAGAGTCGAGGATGAGCTACCTGATGCACAGCTATTCAAGGTTGAAATGGTTGATGATCACTATGAGAAAATTATCTAGTTTTTCACCACCAGCCAAAAGAAGTAATTGGTCGTCTGAGCAGTATATTTTTAGCTGATCGTGGGACAGTTATACAAGATGGGACCAGATGATATTTTATGTCGCTACGTCTTACCGCATGAACTATAAAGGATATTGTTAGAAGCACATGATGGGATTGCAAGAGGACACTATGGAGGTCACACAACGACTAGGAAGATACTCCATGCAGGCTTATTGTGGCCTACTTTGCATAGTGATGCGACATATTATGCAAAGAGTTGCGATGTATGTCAAAGGACTGGGAAGTCGTCACGAAGGGATGAGATTCCATTAGTACCTCAGGTGATGTTGCATCCATTTGATAAATGGGCAGTGGATTTTGTGCGACCCATCAACCC
Organism: Pseudotsuga menziesii; assembly: GCA_001517045.1. Classification (NCBI taxonomy): domain Eukaryota; kingdom Viridiplantae; phylum Streptophyta; class Pinopsida; order Pinales; family Pinaceae; genus Pseudotsuga; species Pseudotsuga menziesii. The sequence goes on from LPNX010134789.1 coordinate 64,057, forward strand.
AATGGGAAAAAGGATGGTTGCGAGATATATCATCACAACGACAAATTATCTCACAAGATGGGCGGAAGCAGCACCAGTGATAGATTGTACTGCTGTGAATGCAACAAGGTTCTTGTTTGATGATTTTGTCACTCAATTTGGCTACCTGAAGATATTTATGAGTGATCAGGGGAGTCATTTCATCAACCGCACCATCAACGCGATGATTGAGGAGTTCCAGATTTAGCACAAGAAGAGCACTCCCTATCAACCACAAGCTAATGGAACAATGGAAGCGTTCAATAAGGTATTGGAGCATGCACTCACCAAGGTCTGCAATGAAAGATGTGATGATCGAGACTTGAATATTCTGGCGATCTTATGGGCCTATCGAACTACCTGTAAATGGTTGATAGGGAAGATGTCATTCAAGTTGATGTATGTCCAAGAAGTAGTGATTCCAATGGATTATATTGTTCCAAGTATGTGCATCGCAGCAAAGACATGGATGGATGACGAAGGAGATCTAGAAGAACGCTTGACGTAGTTGCTGCAGCTTGAAGAAGATCGGTTTGTTGCAGGATTTCACCAATGAGTTGAAAAGGATCACCAAAAGGCATGGTATGATCCACACATAAAAAACAAGCACTTCCAGTAAGGATATATGGTGCTAATCTATGAAAGTAATTTTGTGAAAGATCTAGGTAAGTTACAAATGCATTGGTTAGGCCCTTATGTAATCAATTTCATTACCGATGGAGGTGTGGTATAGTTGCAACAGCTAGATGGTGCAATGTTGTCTAAGTTAGTGAATGGAAGCTGGCTCAATCCCTACTGGGATATCCAGGTGTGGCGCGATGCTTAAGGCACTACAAAATGAAAAACATGTAATAGGTGGTACAAAGCAGGTTGTCGCACTGGAAATCAATGGCAACGTAAGAAGAAAATGGTTCGAGTCACAGCAAGGAAGTAGTGTAATGATGATTCACGAGGATGTGACACGCTCACGTCAGGAAATTAATGCAGCAATTAAACCATTCGAGAAATGGTGTATTTCGATGGGACATGCATTTATGAGGAATCAGACTCTTAGATCAAGAGGATCAACGATGAATTCGAGTGATAAATGAAATATTTGGTCGGGATGATTGGAGATCTTTAACACAGGCGCATTCGATCTTGTCATGTCCCCATATTTTTGGACATAAAAGAGTTTACCATGCCCAACACATTGGGGGGTCAAAGATGCATTAATTACCTCACCTAGGGAATTTTGTCCAAATATTATTATGAGTCATTAATTAATTAGCCTAGGATAATGTTGCTAAATAAAAATTATTGAGGCATGTATTTAATTTTTATTTATTATTATATTTATTGTGCAAATAACATGTGGAATTGAGCTTTCAATGTCAGGCACAATTGTAAATCCAACTTCCCAAGGGAGCAAATTAAGAAAGTGGAAACTCTATGACAAAAGAAGTCAGAGAGAAAAGGGAAAGTTCCCAAAAGATATGAAAAAACTGTCATAACAAAAGTAGGAAATTTTTGGCGAAGGAGGGCGCAGTTTCCTTTTGCAGACTCAAAAAAGCTATCAGAAGAAAAATAGGAAAGTTTTGACAAAGGAGGGCACAGTTTCCTTTTGGAGACTCAGTCTCAAAAGTAGGGAAAAGCATAAAAGTTATAAGGGATAAAAGTAACAACTCTTTGACTAAGGAGTGCAAATTTCTAAGTCAGACTGATTACTTGGATATGGAAACATCTCCACATGGCCCCTACATTCCAATTTTCTCAAGGAGGGCCCGTGACTTGGCTAGGGTTAGGGATTTACATGTTGAATTGCTCTCACAAGTCACCTATTGCCTCTACTTGCTAACAGGTCACCCAAATTTATATTAAAGAACAATTCAATATCATTCACATAGTTTGGTTGATGTGTTTATTGATCTATTCTTATGATAGCATGCCTTTCTGAGTGATGCGCCTCAAACACTTGGGAGATGAGCCCCAAACCTTCCCTTCCCCACTCCATTCTTATTCTATTCTATTTGCAGGTATGGAGCACTTGAGGTTCATCCATTGAAATCCTCTTAGACATATTTTGCAGCCTCCATCATGTTCAGGTCGAGCTCTAGTGAATCCCATGCTTCACGTACGCTCTCAAACCTTCTCTGGTCATGTTATGGACCTTCTGCCCACCATTTTGGAGTATACTTATGTAATGGTAAGTATATCCAATTATTTATAATGTATAAAATCTTATAAATCTGTCATTTATATTTATCAGGTCGAAATAATTCTTTCCCTATTTACCTTCTCAGTTTCACATAAAAAGCATGTTTTGCCATTGTAATGGGGGGAATTGATCAATCTAAGTGCAATAAGGAATAAGAAAATGTTGTGGGAATAACTTGAAGGATTTTATATGTTAATTTAAGTGGTATTAGTGTCTTTCCTACTTAATATACAGCACTAAAGTCAATCTGTTACGAATTATCTGCTTTATTTTGCACGCTAGCTAGAATGCTAGTTTTAAATGACTAGTTTTACCATTTCTGCTATAAAATGTGTTATATCCACTCAAATACAGTTATTTAAGTTCCTGTGGGTAAATTACAGACCCAAATTCCCATAAATAACTCAATATAATATTTTATTTGTTTCCTTGCATTCATTTTGTATCTTCCATTACGCAAGGTCTCACTAGGCCAAAATTGCCTGAAATTGCCAATTCTTCCCTAAACCCTCTAGAAAAATACATATATGTTAGTAACTATACAAAATTATATTTTCTGATGTATTAATTCCTGATAACACCTTTTCACTTGTCCCCAATCCCCTAGTTAGAGGAACGAAAGGAATTTTCCTAGTTTCACGGTTGGGTGACCTAGAAGTGTGGGAGTAGGTTTCCGCATAGAGGACTCTGAAACCTGAATGGTGCCCAATATAAATGTGTTATAAATGAATCAAATGTTATTAAATTACTATTTTTTTATTCCCACTACCTACTCCCTTGTCTGCAAATTTTCCCAGCAAGAAACCTTTATTTTCCTAATCTGAAGATGCTCTGAGTGGTTTAATTCCAATATCAGAAATTTAATTTAACTTGAATAATTAGTTAGTGTTCAGGTATACATATCATAATTGGGAAATTATAGTTGTATCATATCACTTTACTCCACTCCTGTGGAAATAAGGCTCTCTGTTGACTAATATTGTAGATCAGTAAGTCAAAGTTGCAACCATGAGGTTGCTACCAATCATAGAAGAAGACATTGAGCAGTATGAAGAAGAAGATTATGAATATACCAAATGCAATACCTCGTATATATTATGTAGGGATTATGTTGAGGATTTCTCTCCATCTTGTGATGAGTCCATTTGGTAGGAATATACTAGTGTCAGTGGTCAAGTGTTCAATGGGAAGAACTCTAAGAAATCTTCCCAGTATTTCATGGAATATTGTTCCTTGAAAGAAGAGATAAGGGAGGTCTTATCATTTCTAGATTTATGTACTCTGGAAATACATAAGATATTCAGATATCCCTACTATGGGGAAAAAATGAGAAATATTGCACACCTGGTTGATGAAGTGTGCAAGGAAGTGGAGACTAGAATGTTGCCTCCTACAGCCAAAAGATGAGGAAAGAAGAAAGATTCATCAAAGCCATCTGCTTGTCCAAGCAGTAAAAGAATGTTTGATTTTTTTCTAAATAGAGCTTTGAGTGACCATCAAGATGAAGAAGCTTCAATTTCCTTGAAGAATAAGATAAATTAAGTGGAGACAGAGATCTAGGAGGTGAAGTGAAAATCACCACAAGGTGGTTGCATAAGAGAAGAAGTTGAAGAGGAATGCACTTCAATTTTCTCGGTGGGTGATCTCCGGATCATTGCTCAAGGTTTTGGATCATGTATGGGTGGTGAGAAATATTTTGGACCAGATCCAAAATAGTTACACAAATCAGATTTATGGTCACCTCATGAGCCACGTAATGAAGAAGAAAACAAGGCCACATCGCTTAGGTGTGAACTATAAAATTTGGTGGAGAAGCAGGCCACCAAAGTATCTGTACAGAAAGAGGATAAGGTGAATAAAATGAATGATAAAAGTTCTGATTTTTATAGCATCCATGTACACCTGCAACCATATGATCCATGGGAGGATGGAAATAATTCACTTGCATCTGAGGACTACAAGATGAAGGACAATTGTGAGGGAGATCAATCTGCTCCTAGTTTACCTATTAGTGAAGCCAAAATTAATATAGAAGGAGGGTGATAATGCTAGTGATGATAAGGGATATTTTGGATCAGATCCAAAAGAATAACAAAAATCAAATCTGAAGTCATTAACTGAACTTTTGACTGAAATGGAAGACAAGCCCCCACCAGCTGGGTATGTGTTACAGCTGATTTTACCACACATGGTTGATCACATATTCATGGCCTTCCCTATCCCTCTGTAGAATATTTGGACCCCATGGACTGATATTATACTTTTATGTTTCTAATTTCATCCCTAAAAACACCTTTTTATTGTTGTATGCAACTTTTAATCCCATACTCGCTTGTATACGTGGATATTGACATCAAACCCACGTACATTGGGATGTGTGCATAAGTCCAAATATTTTTGGAGTTTTCCTTGATGTGTGTCCAAACCACTTGAATCTTGGCCTTCCATATTCCTCAATATCACTTGTATTTGACCCTCCATTACCCCTTTGGAGTGCTATATGAGGAACCCCTTGGATACATTGAAGGAGAGGAATTGAAGAGCAAGGAAACTATAGTCCATTATTTCCATAGCTTGCATATACTTGAGTTTTCATCCCTTTGCCCCTATGGAGCACTTTGTTTTCTTCCTAAGCTTACCTTTTATTGTGAGCTTGTTATCGAGAGATGGAGGATTGAGGTGGTGGAGGCCCAGGTGGAGGAATCAGTTTCTCCGGTTCACAGACATGCCGTCAGAGGTTGTCATTGTGTAATCTCTGATTTGATTAATAGAAATATATTTTCTTGTACAATAATGTGCATTTGAATGAATATTGAATACATGGATATGTTTAATTGCTTATACATTGTTTATTATATATGCTAGAGTAGATCTAACACCATATTATATAGCATGCTTGTCTTGTTTGCTATTGTTGAGAGCAAATTCAATGGGGATTGGAAAAATCTCAATGGGGATCTACTTCAACCGTCTGGAATAAGGTATGATTCGAGATCCTTTAGTGTTAGATGTTTGGTTTCTCTTGCATATTGGGAAAGTATTGATTTTTGTAGTCTATTTGTCTATTGTGGTACACCCCAAGCCATAGGAAGTTTCTCTCCATAACAGAATCGGAAACCATACTTGGGAGGTTCCTAGTTGTTTCTCTTTGGGGGTTTTCGGTATTCAATGTACTTGAATTGCTCTGATTTCTATGTTTCTGTGTCGAGTCTGTGGGCATGTTTGCTTAGTAAATTCCTTAAGGAGTAAATTTTGTCTCAGCTTGTCTGTTTACCTTATTTTTCTTCCTTTATCTTCCTGTACACGGGTTTATCTTTCACAGTCACGTATACATGCGGTTTTTCCTCAAACAGTCGCGTATGTACACAGGTTTACTGAGAATAGTCGCATATGACTTGATTTTTATCCTTATTGGGAGGATTAAGTATTGCTGGGTGATTTTGGATGACTGCTGAGTCTTCTTCAATGCTTCTAGAGTCGGTTTAAATCCTTTGTTTCTGACCAGATACTATTTTTAGTTTGATTTTTAGAAATGTGTTGGCCACTTTTCCTAACTCACGCGACCCAGGTTCTGCGTATCCCGTCAACCCAACGAACACCTGAGATACTGGCACGATAGAGCAAGCCCCGTCAGCAACACCAGTGAATCAGGTGTAGTCTCACCCGAGATATCTCTTCGATAGGTAATCGTGGGAACCATGTTTTCTCTATTGTCGAGGGATTATAGTCCCTTGGAATGTGGCCAAGGCGCTCGACGGAGGCAACTGGATAGCTGGATAGTGGAGGCTGTCTTGCATGGCTAAGCAAAACAATATGTCAGCACACACAACCTATCCTTTTTTTCATCATCACAGCTAGCGCATGCAACCTATCTCTGTTTCCGTCATCACAGCTGACTCGCATTACCAGACCACCTGCGACTCACATCGTGACTCAACACATAAGCATGCAGGGTGATATATGCATATACTTCAGTGATGCTTCCCTAACATTCATCTACTAATGGAAGTATAATATTAGGAAATTAAACCATATTTCATCCTCATACAAGAAGAAATTAACAACCATTTGCAAAAACATTCACAACATTAATCATTCATTCAAACATAAGAGATAACATGGAAACCCATATGGGAAAAACCACCAAGGTGCTCTTCATCTGACATGAGAAAAGGGTGTAGCACCTTATAGTTTGCAGGATGCAGACTGATCATATGATATGCCTTTATGACTCAAAATTTTGGTTCTCATGCTCTTTGGTTTGTTCTTCTACTATACTCATACTCCTAGCATTCTATGCACTCAGTAGCCAGATCCGCGGCTCAACAGCCTCCTATCGCTACCAGACTCTTCCTGAGTCTCCTCCTCGTCTACTCTTTACAGAATTATAGTAAAATAAGGGCATCCTTCCTCTAGATTGCTCATGAAAAACCCATAATAACTATCGACAACACCAACTATCACGAACAGGGGATCAACAACCCCCTCTAACAACCCAACCCTCTAACTCCTTAATCCCTCCTATTTATACTATTTTACATGACCACTCTGAGTCGACTGCATCCATGCAGTCTGTTAACTATCACCATCAGTCGCCCTTCAAGCTACAGCTATGGTGATCATGACCTGACATGAGGCACTATCGGCCTGACTTACAAATATTCCCTCGCACATGCGTAGCTGCAGGATTACGCTGTCTTAAGCGGACACGATTTGTACTTGTCATTCTCTAACCATTGTTGCTTGCATTCCCATGAACTTGCCTTTCCTTCGTTGCACGCCTCTCCATTCTTCTTACGCTGGCCCCTTTCCTCCTTCATGACCTTCCTTTCTTTCTGTCGCACGTGAGACACACCTTATTTTGCTTGCGCACGAACTTATTTCTTGCACTCCTTTCTTAAGCCAACAGGCCCCCAACAATCACATGTGGCTCATCTCGAGCCACTAAGCAGTGAACATAGTAGGTGGCGCTACTTGCAAAGCTGCTTCTTTTGACAACTTGTGTTGTTGTTGTTTTTTTTTGCTTTTTTTTGTGCCCTTTGCTCCTTGTATTTTTTTCTTTGGTGGTGTTTTCTACACCACAAAGCTTCAGTTACTTTAGTCATACAATTTCTTTCGCGGCATCCTCTAAAGACTCTTAATGGTGAGTTCCACTTCTGAATTTCACCAAGGTTGTTAGTGTCTCATTCTGACAAAGAAAGCCAATTCTTATTATCATTCTCAGGCTCCTGGGGTTTTCCTTGTTTGTGACAGCGTGGCTCTTACTATTCTTCCTTGAATTCATCATTTTCTGCATCCTCCTTTTCACTGCCTTCTTGCTTTTACACTTCCTGTTCTCCATAGTTGGGCAGCCCAGTTCCCAACTGGAGGTATCAGTTTTGAAGCATGAGGCATCATCAATATTGAAAAGTAGAGAATTTCCAACTTCAAGGGAGTGATTAGAGGCGAGTGATCTACCAAAATTTGACAAATTTCACCTGAGCATCACAGTCTACAATCCATATCTATCCATGTAGCCCTTCTCTGCTCTTTCCCCACACGCAGGCCAGGCCTATACTGGTGAAAATTGGTCCTTCTTGCCAGCCTTGCAGACTTTGTCAAATGCTGCAAGGACTCTGGTCCCTATCCTACAGCCTTTGTCAAATGGAGTAAGAACTTTGGTCCCTACCAGAGTCCTTGTGGGTGTCGTAGTCAGGGTTGGCAACCTACTCAAAAAGATATAGCCAACGATGACTTCGTCAAAGGGTTCTAGCTGTGTCGAAATAATTTGCAGACTGTTACCATCCTTCTTATTTCCATCTTCGGAGATACCAGATACACTAAAGGCTACAACAACTACTTTAGCTCACAGGTTTTCTCTCCAGGACACACCCCAACCCATCTATAACTAGTGCTGAAGCAGCATGACCAAGTGTACCGAACTCTCCACTGGCCCTTCAAATGGGTTCATGCATCAACTCTATTCTTGGAGCAAGGTGCGCCCACCTTTTATAAGAGGAGCATCGGGTCAGATGCCATCTAGGCATATCCAGGTGCATCATTAGGACAAGACCTTCCGAAGCTGTACCGGGTTTGCCTCTCAGATTTTCTATGATTAATGGTGTTGTGAGGGCCCCCGTATTGACAGCGGTGATCGAGTATTGATGTGATGTTTGGTTACCGTCATAGAGTTTCCAACACATGGTGAGCTAGTCAGTCCGCTCTGGGTGATGTCTTATCGAAAATGCCAAATATTTGGTGGATCCTTATGCATTTAACGATCCGCTGTTGGCTGTTAGTGGTAGCTGTCTGCAACTTCCCACCAGTTTTTTTTGTTCGCTGATTTGTTGGCGGGTTTATAGTGCACCAGCGCTTCCATGCAACTTTGTCTTTCCACGCAATTTCCTCTGTCTGCACAACATCCTCTATCTACACACCTTCCTCTGTCTGTGCAACATCCTTTGTCTGTGCCAAGTTGCACTGGAGATGCCTCCCTTGCTGGTTTCTTACATGCAGAGAGTTTTTTTTTGTTGCTACACGCCTTGTCCTTATTTCCTTGCACAATTTTAAGTTGTTGGCGTTGTCTCAGGCTACACAGTAGGACAAACCTTGTCGTAGAATGTCTATAACATCTGCTGAACCTTGGTGACATATTCTGCAACTTATTCTGCTTGCATGGCCAACTGCTCAACCCGGTCGAAAAGGACATGTTCCAACGGTTTCGCTTCTATTGAATGTACCATGCCTTGAAGTTTTTGTTGTATAAGCTAGATAAAGTCTGCAAGTTGCTCGGCTTCTGAATGTTGCTTATCTACCTCAGCTTCCCTTGTTTGTTATTTTTCACGAAGGGTCTGCACTTCTTGTTGCAGTCTCTTGATCTTTGAATTCTTGGTGACCTTCCCCTGAAGGGGCAGCTTCCTCATTTCCTCTTTTGCAGCACTGATTTTCTCATCTACCTCTCACACACTCTGCCTGATCTGCTCAGTTGTTTCATCTTCAAGCAGTGCTCCCCAAACAGTGGCAATAGCATCTGCAACCTTTGCGCAAATATCTTCACCTTGTCTGATTTTCTTAGCAGTCTCATACGTCACTCTTTTTCTTTCCTCAAGCACCTCTAGCGGTGTGCTTGGCATCTATCTGGCTTGCATCTCTTCCACTTGCTGCCGAAGGTGCTACGCGATCTTCATGATCCTGGTTACTTTAGACACAGAGTATTCATATTCTTTCCCTGCTTCTGGTAGGAATGTTGCAATGGCGTTCCTAATGGAGTTTACTAGTGTGACGTGGCTTTGTTCATGTGATAATATTTCCTCAGTTCTTTTCGGCACGAAGGGCGATGCACTCCTATAGTTCTTGCTATTTCTACTTCAATAGGGCCTTTCGCAACTTTTCCTTCTGTTGATGTTTGCTGCTTGATAAGCGACAACATTTTCCCTTAGCTGAATTTTAGATGCAGCCACCTACTGAATGCTATATACTTCCTCCAAGGCTAGCTTGGAGAAGTCTATCTCTACACTGTCATCCTCAGGGCCTGCACTTTTCTCTCCATCTGCCTCCAATGCCTACCTTTGAATTGTTACTTTGATTGGTGGCACTATTGCTGGAGTAACGAGCGGAACAATGGGATCTACACCATATGTCTTGGCCTCCATAGTGGATTTGACATCCTAGATGGCCTCTATTAACTTGTTGAGATGGCCCTCGACTTGGCTAGCAATGTTTAATTACTGCGCCCTCAAACTAGCCAGGTTATCTTATGTGACCTTAGAAACTATGTCAGAAAGTTGTTGCACATCATATTCAGTCAATGTGTTCGTGTTCGCCGTTTTGTCAGCTTTCTCCTTCTTTCGGGATGATTGCCCTCTTCTTGTTGTGCATGTGTCTGTGTCTGTGCATGGTCTTGACTTGGTGGTCGGTCTGATGCATGATGGTCTAAGTTACCTATATCATCATCATCCTCAAGGTGTTCCTGGGACTGATCATGTTGGTTGTCATCGCCTTCATGCTCTTCACCATTAACTTGGTGAAGCTGTGGTTCCTATGCATTCTACCCTTCAGGGAGCGGCTCTGCTAGCGAACTACGCCATTGCTCCAGCCAAAGGTTTGTAATGGCATCCACATCCTCATATGTCACCATGAATCCTGCATGGTGTTCCTATTTAAGCGGGTCTTTTGTCGGTAGTAGGATTATACTATGCGCTTGAGCTTGGAACTTGATAAAAGATGCGTACCTATGCACCCTCGCAGCTCGAATTCTGTAGGATTGGAGGACAACATCATGCAGTGCCTCTACATGTACAAATAATGCAATATTTTTGTCCTTCTATCAATTATTGTCCCCCTTGTCTTCCCATAAATTATGATACCTTGCACCAAGGCAAGGTAGTGGGAAATCCATCTAAACGTAATTCAGTGGGTTAGCCCACATAGTAAAGGAAATAAATATCAACAGCCAGGAATAGTGAAATTTGTAGGTGTCCTTGTGATGAGCCTACAGTGCATCATCTATAAGTGCATTGAGTAAGTACCGAGACCAGTTGAATATTCCTCCTAGCTCACATAAATATATGAGTTCCACTGCCACTGCCAAACATTACTTGGGTATCATCTTGTGGAATACCTTACAAGATAGTGTCTTTGTGGCAACGAGCACACTTTTATCCTGGATGGGCCCAATTAAGAATTCGTGGCTCGCTCGCTAAAGGTTATGCTTCTGCTTAATTCAGTTAATGTCTTGCTTGGCTAAGTAGGTTGCAGGATCTTCACCTTCATTTGGGAGGCCATTTATCCTCGCAATTATCTCGGTGTCGACCAGATATGGCTGATCCATCCATAGGTATCCTCCATGGAAGCATACCCGTAATCGCTTCACTTATGTATTGACTTGTATGCTATGGCCAAAATGAGGCATGAACAACATGTTTATCAGACCTGCATGGCCAAGTCCCTCATCCCAAACCTTTGGATTGAGCACCTAGGCATCACTTGTAGCGGACTATTCCACAACCATACAGTATTTTATATGTAATCCTTCCTGCTATCGAGTGTCATAGTCCTAGAACTTCAACGTACCCAACTCAGGTAGGATATCCTTTAGTAGGGGAATGCCGACAGGAATTCGCGGTGCGATCAGAGTAGTCACTGCCTTCTTTGGGAGAGTGATATCCTCTGCATAGGTTCTCCTTGGCCGAATATAGTGCGAGAAATTTGGATCAGATCATGGCCCTCTTATTGGTAGTGAGTCTTTTTCCATGACATTCTCTGCTTCTTCGCCAGTGGGTGCCTTCCCTCGGTCATCCAGAACGTAGGTAGCTTTGCATTTTCTCCGTTGGGGTTGCGTTATTCTGGATGCCTCTCCTGGTTGTGTCTCTCTAAGTTTCCTCAGCTCTTTGTCAGGTGCTACAACTTCTTGTTGTGGTCCCCTCCCCAAGAAACTAGCATTCTTTGAACTGCGTTAGGCACAACACGTGACCTCGAGATTGGGATCGTAGCATGACCATCATCCCTGATATGCTGGTTGCATGTTCTCTCCATGGGGTCAATCTCTGGTTGTTGTTGCGGTTGTTGTACCCCAGCCGACTGAAGTTCTTCTTCCTCTTCAATGGGGCAAGTAGAGATAATAGTTTCTTCCAATGCCTCACTTTCACTAGGAATGTTAATTACCATGGACGTTGGCGTAATTTACCAAGGATTGCAGGGTTTTATCTCTGGAATCACATGGCTCTGGTTTTCAAGTCTTCACTGTGCGTAATAAAGTGGTTGATGGGGAATTCAAGTATCTATACATCCCTTTGTGTCTTGCCATCATCACTTGACAATATGTCGGGGTCTAATTGATCTCTTGGGCTGCTTCTAACGACACTTTCTTCATTAATTTCTGCAACTCGCTTTTTGGGTTATACCTGTTAGCATAGTTATGGTCATTATGGTGAGCATGGGGGATGGGATGAAAAAGTATGCCACCCTGTTCCTTGTACTGCGTCAGATCAAAGTCACTTAACCATGACAAGTGCTCGAATCTTTGTCAAATATTTGTAGTTTAATACCAGCCAGCTCGTCATTCCCTCTTTTTGCATCTTTTTACCGATTTTTTCTTTTCCCTGTGTGCTAACGGCTTTTTGCTTTACCTGCTTTTTCTCGAGTCAATGTTGGCTTTTTGCACGTATTGTTGATTCTGCGCTGATTTCCTTCTTGCACATAGTTTTCTTGGTCTACGCAGCTTCATTATATAGTCGTTACGTGCTTCCTTTTTCTTGCTTGATTCTTGCACGGTTCGACACTTATGCTTATCTCTTGGGATTCTATGGTGGCTCTGTCGCAGTCCTGCAACAGAATTAGGTTACGTCTTTTGGCCTCATATTTTATTTTTTTTCTTTTTATTTTGGGTTGTTCTACATGTCATAGTATGGATTCATGGGACATTCATTCACCATACTCAAGACATTGGTACCCTCTAGCTTCTAGAGTTTTACCACTCTCGCATTGGTGATGTGCACAATCCTATATGGCCCTAGCCAAGGTGTCTTTAACTTGTCTGGTTGCTGGAACACTGTGTTGTCGTACAATAAGACAAGTCCTCCTTCTTTGATTGGATTAACACTGATATGTTGATCTTTCCATGCCTTTTGTTGCTGTTTACTCGGTTTAGCACCTAGCCGCATGGGTATTTTCAGGTCTCATAAATCTTCCACTATTCCCCTCATTTATGAGACATTGGTAGGGACTAGGTCCTAATACTTATGCAATAGGTCCGCGATCTTTGCAACTGCTTCACCATTCCAATAATCTTCGATATTGTTGAGCTTTGAGTTCTTTGGTGATCCGATATGTACTTTCTTGATTCTCAGGGGTTGGAGGAATTGATCACTTGGGATGCTACTTCCTTCTACTTCTCATGGGCCCTCTGATTTTGGTTTGTTGATCTTAATTGGATCATCATTTGGATTTCTAGGTAGACTGTATTGTTGAGTGGTTACGCTGCATTGGTGGGAATTAGCCTCTTCGACCGAGTTCCCAACAACTTTCTTCTCCTTTACTGTCTAGAGCGCAGCATCCATTGTCGTATGCTCATCTGCAACTTCAATTGTATGCACCAATTGGTTAGTGCGCTTTTTGCAATATTTTTTTCCTTTTTGTGGCTCCAGAGAGGTATACCAGGTTCTAGGTGTTGTCTCTAATGCATGTATGAAACCCTCATAGGTGGGTAGCTCCCTTGTCTAATTCTCCACCCGTCACATAGACCTTGTAACTCTTACACACCTTCTCATAGATACTTCATGTAATTTATTTTTCCAACCCTCCAAATCCTCTCCTAAGTAAGATGTACATGAACTTGTGCATCTCCAGCTTAGGTTACCATCCATAGTAGGATTATTGTAATCTTGCTGCAGATCTATGACATTGTAGATTTGGTCGAGATAGTCACCATGTACCTCATTGTAGACATGCTCAACGTATCTCTATCCCTCAAATGGATCGATGGGTGATACTACCCTCATTTCCTCATCCTTAGATGAGAGAATCCTTTTCTTAAAATTTATAATGGTCTGATTGTCTATGGGCCAATCTATTCCCAACAGATCGGGGTATGGGTTTGTGTCATAAAAAATGTTAATGACTTCAAAGTATGCGAATGTGCACAATCCTTCAACATCAACAGAGACATTGCTTAACCAGCCAATGGGTAGGACCTTCGCCTGATTGGCAAGTCACAACTAGATACGATACTACTCCAAGAGAGGCTTTCCCATACTTTCCCAAGTTTGTCACATAAAAATATTGACATCTGAACCCAGATCCAAGATGATATAATCCATGTCATAGTCACCTATCTGCGCATTCATCCTCAACTCGCGGCCAATTTTAATTTTTTTTCGCACTTGGTTAACCTTATTTTCAGGTCGCCGCTCTTTGGGTATCTCTTCTATCATTGCTTGTAGTTATGCAATAACATATTTATCTTGCATTAGCGTTAAACAACTTGTCAGAAAAGTTCTTATCCTACTAACCTTGGGGGAGCCTTTTTCTAGAATATGTGTTGAAACCATTCAGGCATTTCCTTGACTTCTGTCGATGTGAACGGTACTTCTAGGCCTATGAATTCTAATTGCACATACCAAAATACTTCCTTCTGTTTCTGGATGTTTAGTGGCTCCTTTTTCTGTGCCACTGGCCTTACTTGTGGCTGCGGTTGTTCTTGTAGTTTATCCTGGTCTGCTCCAGTCGTTGCACCTCCTCAAGTTACGACATTAATGTTTAGGTCTCGTGGTTCAATGGTAATCATTTGAACATTCAAATTCAGATTTGGGTTTGGGTTTAGGTTTGGGTTTGGTGCAGGGTTAGGTCCTGCGATGGTCGTTTCTTGCCATTTTGCGATTAGCTGAGGACATTGTTCAACATTATGGTCCTGTCCTTTACAGAATGAACATGTCTTAGCAGGCTCTAAACAATCTCTAGCATAGTGACCTGGTTTTCCATGGTTATAGCATGTAACTTGACCTCTTACTCTACCAAATACTCCTCCTCCACCTCTTCCTCTGAATTTTTCACCACCCCTTCCCTACGGGTGTGGTTGCTATGGTGGATATTGGTTATGGTGGTAGAGTGGATAATAGGGATTTTGTTGCATGTACAGTTGTTGAGGCACATACTATGGTTGGTACTGATTAGATGGGAACTACGCAGGTTGATACAAAGCTTGTGCCTGTTCATCCTGAGTGAATCCTTCATTTTTCATTAAGTAGGTGTCGACAGTATTTTCTTTCAAGAGCTGATATGCTCTACACTCTTTCTCATCATGTCCTGCTGATTTACAAAATTTACAGAATAGGTTTGCAAGGGTACTTACAAATTTTTGAAAATATAAACATTCTTTGTCATGATGACCTCTTGACTGGAATATGCGACAACATGGTAGCCCATGGCCATTTAATGGGTTGGGTGCACCTGATGCGACGTAGTTCATGAAAGTTGGACAGTTATCATTAGTGTGTCCGTCTGTTCTGCATTTTGTCCACCACAAATATTCTTGTACTTCTTTACCCTTCTTGATATTTTGAAGTTGTATTGTCATATTGGCCAGCTGCGACTAGATATGCACCATCCCTACAGCACCATCGTCAATGGGTGAGGCTTCTAATTTCATTATCAGTTCTAGTGCTTATGCCTGTGATTCAATCTTCTATTGCATCAATGGCCCTCGAATGTGTGGTAACAACATAGCAATAAACCACTCTTTATGTTGTACATTGGACATTTGGAAGCTTACTTTGGCCATCAGTGTTTTAAACTGTTGGTCAAAATCCCATATTGTTTTCACCAGTGCTTGTTTGATTTCTTTGATTTCAGTAATACATTGCAACTCTGATTTAGGTTTCCTGGACTCAGAGATCATTACAGCTGAGATCTCCTCAAGGGTCTTATGTGGTGTTCCAATTGGTGCGGTGTAGAACTTCATGAACTAGACTAGCACGCGACCCCTCAAGGTCGTGATCATCGATTCCTTCTTTATGTCTGCATTATGGACTAAACACACCATCCAAACAACTTCACAGAGGAACTAATGCAGTTCTGGGTATTCCATTCCATTTCCATTAAATGTGGGTAACTAGACATCTATCGTAGCCATTGAGTCGGCATCAGCGTTTTCTAGGATAGGATTCAAAGGGGGTGTACCTTCTTGCGTACTAGTTCCAGAGCTAGCGCTATCTGTATTAGCAGTCCTTTCAGGGATGAAACTCTATATCTTGCCTTAGGTGATAATTCTGGTGTTATGTAGTTGTTCTCTGACCCCTGATGTCTCCTCAGAGTCCTTAGAATCTTCAGGTCCTTCCAAAATCGGGCTGTATTCCTCCTCTTCATCGCAATACCCTTTGTCTTCACACGACCGAAGTTCGTGTTCGCTTCCCTCGAACAAACTAGGATTCCATCATCCCCTTTCATGTTTCCTTCTCTTTCATGATCTGAATATTCTTCCACTCCTTAGGACTCCATCTTCTAGTTCAGGTTCTGTTCTTCCAGGGAACATTTCAATTCACCCTTCCCCATATTCTTAATAGGTTGTCCACAACATAGCCTCCTTCTAGGAATGAGACTCAACTACTAAGCTGCAAAATACCCTTCTCATAGGCAAGCATTTTTATCCATGCACTGATACATAACAAGTATTTTCTTCGGGGTCCTTGGAAAAAAACTCTTTCAGCCTCACTATATGACGCTATAGTGTCTATAGCAAACTCAGTAATATATCTTTGCAATATACTATCATCCCAAAAATAAACAGCTCTAAAGATGGTGTTACTTACACTGGTTACCTCACGATCCAACTGATCATTCCACTCAACGGTCTCTCTTCTCTGGAAGTTTGTTTTCTTAGTCGCCAATCATGACAACCATTCATGCAGTAAAATGGGGAACTCAGCAAAGAATATCTTGTGAATATCATAATATATATATATTCGTCTATCCAGATCTCTGTGCTCAACTGGGTCCCTGTGCTCTCTTCTTGTGTGAATTCTAGTGTTTTAGAATACAGCCAGTCTTCTATATCATTCTTCATCGGATGCCACAACATTTCCCTCTTTTTTGGTCAATATGGTCCTAGCAATGGAACCATTTTTTGGCCACTTTTCCTAACTCGCGTGACCCAGGTTCTGCATAGCCCGTCAACCCAACAAACACCTGAGATACCAGCCCAACAGAGCAAGCCCCTTTGGCAATGCCCGTGAAGCAGGCGCAGTCTCACCCGAGATATCTCTTCGATGGGTAACCGTCATAACCATGTTTCCAGGATTGTCAAGGGATTATAGTCCCTTGGCACGTAGCCAAGGCACTCGACGAAGGAAACTGCATGGCTGGATGGTGGAGGACACCTTGCGTGGCTAAGCACAACAACATGTCATCTCGTTCAACCTATATTTGTTTTCATCATCGCAGCTAGCGCAACTTGTGCGGCACAGCTGACTCGCATTATGAGATGGCCTGTGACTCACGTCATGACTCAAGACATAAGTGCACACGTCGATATATGCATATACTTTAGTGATGCTTCCCTACGATTCATCTATTAATGGCAGTATAATATAAAGCAATTAAAACATATTTCATCCTCATGCAGGAAGCAATTAACAACCATGCGCATAAACATTCACAGCATTAATCATTCATTCAAACACAGGAGATAACCTGGAAAACCATATGGGAAAAACCACCAAGGTGCTCTTCATATGGCATGAGAAAGGGTGTAGCACCTTGCAGTCTGTAGGATGCAAAATGATTGTATGATATGTCTTTATGACTCAAACTGCTAGTTCTCATGCTCTCTGGTTTGTTCTTCTGCTCTACTCCTACTCCTAGTGGTCTACGCACTTAGCAGCCAGATCCATGGCTCAACAGCCTCCTATCACTACCAGACTCTTCCTGAGTCTCCTCCTCATCTACTCTTTATAGAAATACAGTAAAATAAGGGTGTCCTTCCTCTGGATCGCCCATGAAAAACCCATAATAACTATCAGCAACACCAACTATCACAAACATGGGATCAACAACCCCCTCTAATAGCCCAACCCTATAACTCCTTAATCCCTCCTATTTATACTATTTTACTTAACCACTATAGGTAGACTACATCTAGGTAGTCTGTTAACTATCACCATTAGCCGCCCCTTACACTACAATTGTGGTGATCATGACTTGACACGAGGCACTGTCGGCTTGACTTACAGATATTCCCTTGCATGTTCATAGTTGCAGGCTTACGTCGTCTTAAGCGGCCATGATCTGTACTTGTCGTTCTCTGGCCATTATGACCTGCACACTCATGCACTTTCCTTTCCTTCATCCCACACCTCCCTATTCTTCCTGCGCTGGCCCCTTGCTTCCTTCGCGGCCTTCCTTTATTTATGTCGCACGCACAACGTGCCTTCTTTTTCTTGCATGTGAACTTCTTTCTTGCGCTCCTTTCCTAGGCCAACAAAATGTTCTTGTCATTCATTTTCTACTTTTTGTTTTGAGATTAGTGCAGTAGGTCTCTTTTACCTTAGTGCTTTGCTTGGCTATTGTTTGTGAGTGGTTGTAGAGTCATCTTCTTTGCTTTTATATCTCATTTAATTCAAAAATACAAAGATATTTTACTTTTTTCATAGTTATGCATTACTTGAATTTTTCATTAGCATGGTACTTGCATTAGGCTTGCTTGGTGAATTGTAGTCATATTTTCATATAGGAATGATTGCATTTACATTTGAATGAAAAATTTTGCACTTCATATAGTAGCATACCCTATTTTTCATTCTACACAG
Source organism: Pseudotsuga menziesii (assembly GCA_001517045.1). Classification (NCBI taxonomy): domain Eukaryota; kingdom Viridiplantae; phylum Streptophyta; class Pinopsida; order Pinales; family Pinaceae; genus Pseudotsuga; species Pseudotsuga menziesii. Next base: position 82,549 of record LPNX010134789.1, read on the forward strand.
TGCATTTGCATTGATTGTTAGGTGTGCATTTTGCTTCATGTTGTGTCATAACACCATAAGTTGCATGACCATTACCCTTTGAGTATAATAGCCAAATAAAATCAACGCTTAATAAAATGAATTACACTCTTTTCTTTTCTAGGGTGCATCAACAAGATTGGGTTTTATGGTCTTGGAATAGTTCTTTGTAAGTTAATTCTCCAAGACCACAAATCAAAACAATTAGGTGTACGTCCAGGTGAGAGTGTGAAACCCTTGGTATCATTAGTGTTTCTCAGGATGCTTTTCTTACACGGGAGTTAAGCACGAAGCAGTGCAAGTGATTGTGCCTGGGATGACCCCTAATTACTTTCTGTGAGCACTAGAGATATTTCCAGGATTGTATTCGTATTCGGGGGCCTTTGAGGTATTAACTAGTGCACCCCTGGGGTACCAGTTGTGCATTTAGGATTTGGGCTTTCCTACCCTGAACATACAGTCAATCCCACCTGCTACTGTCTGCCTAATCATTGGTTATATTGAGGTGACCTTAGTTTCCTTACCTAGGTTATCGAGGGGGTATTTGCAGAGGTTATTCTGTAGGTGTCCTGTCCAGGTAGGGGTCGGATAGCACAGTCACTATATGCATTGAATTTGAAGGCCACTATAATTGTTATGAACCTTCACTTGTTGTGTATGGGAGTCTCAAGCCTCTCCTAGGCAAGACATACCCACTTCATTTGGGAGTTCACTTATCCTACCCTTGGTTTTCTTATTGTTTGGATTTAGATTTTCTTAGGTGTATGCTCTGTGCACACTAGTCTGCTTAGGGTTGCGTATATAGATCGAGTATTTTCTTTTTGTTGAGTCATTGTAGATCTGAGTGCGGCTCCCCGTTGATCTCATTGTTTAGCAAGTCTTCCGCCTTCTATGTCTCCTCCTCCCTTGGGAGAGAGAACCAAAACGTTTGGGCAGACTAGTCATCACTTTGGTTGACACAGAGATCTTGCCATGAGTCATCATGAGCCTGAGGTCCCAGAGCTTCCACCTTCCCTGCCTCCAGCACTGGAAGTTGATCCTTCAAGCACATATGGAACTCCACCTGACTCTGGTCCTGATGTGACTGGACCATCACAAGATGCTTTATCACAGTTTCTTGATTACATTAGCTCCGACCCCTGGTATTGGTTATACTATCCGGGTAAAGAGACTCGCCATGAACCCACCAACACTGGCCACATTAGATATGGCATTCCTGATATTCCTGATCCCGGTCCAGCACCTCACGTCGAACCAGTTGGTGACCTTGGTACTGCACCTAGGGATACTTCCATTCCTTTCCATGTGGAGAGGTTTGGTAATAGTAGTCACATTGCGCCATCCACTCCTTCACAAACACAGCCCAGACCTAGAACTAGTGTTCCTATTTGGGGACCTCAGCTAAGACATGTGAATATTGGGGGTACAAGCTATATTCTTTCACATGTTCCATTGTCTTCTCAACCTGTTCCTTCAAATTCCTTTTTGACGCATCCTCTTCCTAAATCTAGTGGTCCTTTGGGTCAGAGTTCAACTACTAGCCATGTTCATCTTGCGACTATTAACACTGTAGTATCACAAAGTCAAGTACCTCCTATTGTGTCAGTAAGTCATGTACCTATTTTTGGATCATCTCATGGAATACCTCGTGGATCATCTCATGGTCCATCTCATGGAGCTCCCCATATACCTAACTATGGACCATCTCATGGAACATTTCATGGGACACCTTATGGATCATCCAATGGACCATCTCATGGTACAACCTATGGAGCTTCCCATGGACATTCTTATGGACCGTAGTATAGAAAAACTATCAACCGTATGGGTATGGGTATCAACAACCCACTTACTCTTCTAATTATGGCTTTGTAACACCTCATAATCAAGGTACTCCGCATCACAATGCTTCCATGCAGCCCTTCATGGGTCAAATGGGAGAAGGTTATTATCCCATTGGCCAAGGACATGGTGTGTATAGCAATCAACCTTATATGAATCGATCCTACCAGGGAGCATGGCATCGAACAGCTCAACCTAGGCTCCCTTTCCTTGCGACCTTGAACCTACCTGATTTTTCGAGATTGATGAATGATCCTATGTTTCATAATCCAGCATGGCAAGCAGTCCCTACCAACCTTCCTTCGAACATTCCCAAGTCTGAAGGTAAGGCTAGTGAATATCCTGGTCAGCATGTCACAACCTTCCACCTTTGGTGCTCTTCTAATTCCTTACACGATGACTCCATCCATTTGACACTAATTCAACTCACCCTCGCAGGTCCTGTGGCGAAAAGGTATATAGATTTACCGGGGGGGACCTATACTACATTTGATGACCTTGCCATGACTTTTCTTAATCATTTGCAGCTACCCACATGTTACAATGTCGGTACCGAAATCTTGTCGACCTTCCGACAAGACAAAGCCACTCATATTTCAGATCATATTCAAGAGTGGCATAGAAGGAAATGATTAATTAAAGCCTTTATACCACCAAAGTTTCTTCTAGAGTGGTTCCTCAAGTCATTGTTACCTTACATCACGAAGGATGTTTCTACATCTAGAGTTCAAAATGAGGACCAAGATATTTTCAGGGCTCAATAGTTGGATTTGATCTATGCTCAATCCAGACTCTTGTATGAGATTGTCTCGAATGCTCCAAGATCCAATTTCGACCCCAATATTAAACCTGGGCCACATGCTGATGGTATTGTTGGATCCATAAGTACCAAACTTGTGGACTCGGTTACAAAAAAAGTTAGCTAGTTATCGATTAATCAGCTTGCTTTGGGACAAGACATGGTTTCGTCTCAACCTACCCAATCAGCGAGTGTGCTCTCCATCCAAACTTCGAACCCGAAAGGCAACTAGTAGCCTGGAAGGAATAAAAAGAAAGGAAAAAATAATCGTAAGGGTGGGAATACAAATGAAAATGGTAATAATAATGACAAGAACATGAATAATGCTGGGGGGGACAAGCAACCTAAGCGTAAGGTGAAGTTTCCTTGTAAGTTGTGTAGGGACAATCACCTCATTCACTTGTGTCCTCGTATGGAGGACGCCTCGAAGTTCATAGCACAGGGCCTAGCTGTGTTTACTAATCCTTTACCTAATAATAAAAATATGAACTTGAGGACCGTTGATCCTGGTTGTGCGTCTGGTGGAACTCAAAACCCGTCGGACGTGACTCTTGGTCATGGTTGCATCAACATTGTGAAAGATACTAAAGTTGTGACACGTGTGAAATATTATGGTTCATCACAACTAGACCTTGGGAAAGAACCTGATCCACCCGAGAGCTCTTTGCAGATTGAAAAACCTACGGATAAACCTGAAGTTCTGCCTTGCATTCCTAAGGGAGCCTCGAAGTGCTTGGGGCACAATACTAATGCTCAAGGTTCTTTCCCAAGGTCGTGGGGTGGATTCCATTTTACGTCATTGTTTAACTCATGATGAGGCTGAGGTCGTGCTTAATGATTGCCACGGAGGGGCGTGTGGTGGTCATTTATCTGGGATTTCTATAGCCCAAAAAATATTAAGAGCGAGCTATTTTTGGCCGTATATCTTTAAATATAGCATTAATGCGGTCAAGAAGTGCCACCATTACCATGTGTTTGCACGTAATATGTGCTTGCATCCTACCCCTTTGCATCCAATTGTCACCGCTGGTTCCTTCACCAAGTGGGGGCTTGATTTTATGGATTGCAACCTAGCTTCAGCTAGGGGTCACCATCATATTATTGTGGCTATCAATTACTTCACGAAATGGACAGAGGCTATGCCCAAATTTAAATCTGATGATGAGATAGCCGTGCATTTCATATTTAACCAGATCATCACCCGGTTTGGCATTTCGAAAGAGCTTTTCACTAACCATGGCAGGAACTTTCAGAACAAAATGATGGAAGAGTTGGCTTCCAAGTTAGGTTATAAGAAAGAGCACTCCTCTTCTTATTACCCTCAAGTGAATGGACAGGTTGAAGCATTGAACAAGTCACTTAAGTCTATTCTCCAACTAACCATCACACAAAGCAAGAATAATTGGCATATCATGTTGTATCCTGCTTTGTGGGCCTATAGAACCGCGGTTAAGATTGCCACCAGTTTTTCTCCTTATCATCTTGTGCATGGGGTGGATTCAATATTACCGGTTGAATATGAAATCCCTTCTCGGAAGCTAGCTGTGGATATTTTACCAAACACTTCCGCATTGGAAGAACGTTTAGTCCACTTAGAGTAGCTTGATGAGCAGCGTCGAGATGCCTTAGTGGCTCTAGAGGTTAACAAGGGTCGCGCTAAGGTCCGGTATGATAATTCTATCCATTCTAGGACGTTTAGTGAAGGTGACTTGGTCCTTTTGTGGGATCAAGCTAAGGAACCCTTGGGGGCAAGAAAGTTTAATCCCATGTGGCATGGTCCTTACATGGTTAAACATGTCTTAGAGAAAGGCGCCTATGAGCTGGTTTATTATGAAGGGACAGCCTTGGCGGAGCCTAGAAATGGGCTCTATCTCAAAAAATACTATGCATGATCTTCAACCAGGGCTAATTTTTGTATATTATTGTACAATTTTGCAATGCATAGTTAGGTTTTCTTTTGGTGATCGGTTTTGTTGATTATCTTTCCTTTGTTATGGAAGATGTCTATGGAGTCTTCCGTTTAAATAGGATTTGTTGATGGAGCTAGCCACCACACTCAAAACTCAGCTTCAGCTACTTGGGTGATCTATACTCCTACGGGTCAAGTATTGTCTTCAGGAGGTATATGTTTATGGCCTTCGTCAAACAATGTTGTTGAATATAATGTCATTATTGAGTTATTGCGTGATTCCATTTCGCATGGTGTTCATTCTCTTGAGGTATGTCTTGATTCATAGTTAGTGGTTTCACAACTTAATGACTTGTATCGTATTAGGGATCCGGCATTATTACAACGATTCTTACGTGTTAGATTGCTAGAATGAAAATTTGAGAGTATAACATACATTCATGTTCCAAGAATTTTTAATCAAGTTGTTGATTCATATGCTAACTATGTGTTATATTGGAATTTGTTTCATAGACCATAAGCATATCACGAACACATTTTACACATGTAAATAAAATAATAATCGATCATCATAAAATGTTTTTTCATTAAGTTCAAAAAGTGACGTCATAATACATAGGTGTCATATACAAAATTGGGGCTTCCAAGCCATCAAAATATACTACACGGTCATACAAAAATATATACACCTGGGTCTCTAAGCCTGAGGTGGAGGAGGGTGCTGATCATGGTAGCACACTACAGCTCTAGCTAGACGACAGAACAATCGAACCCATGCTCGTGGTACTCCAACCACCTGGCGCTGCATGGCCTTAGGAAATTCCTTGACTTGCGCCATGGGTACTCTATGTGTCAATCGAACAAAGTTCATGTGAATGCTTTGGAGAATCCGCACCCATGATCTCATCACCTATTCCCCTCCGTCGATGATGAGGAAAGCCATCTGGCTTTCATGGTCCTACATCTGCATATACATGACAGAGTGTCACTATGTGTCATCACACCAAAAACATGTCTTTTGATTTCATATATCAAAAGACACAAAAAAATAAATAATTCAAAAATTAAAAGTGGGTTCGGAATTTGTTACCTATGTCTCCATAAGCCACTCCTGGTGGTAGGGGCATGTCTAGATCACTTTGAAATTCAATCCCTGCATAGGGATAGTCATTTATGGTGATCCACTGTCTCTGCCACCATGGAAAGAACTCTGTTGGGTAGGCATTAGACACCCTGCCACCTCCCAGTCTGCGCATGACATTATCCCAGCGTCGCTGAGATGGATCCTTGACTCCATGTGGAGCAATGTCTACTCTAGGGCTTAGCCCTGGCACTCGCTCAAAGAAGAATGTGCTCACTATACTACCAAACCCAAATTTCCATGCCCTTCTCATATTGTAGTCACTGATTTGTTGTTTCATGTTGCTCAGTAGCGTAGTACTCCAGTCATATATTTTAGGCCACATACACTCTACCACATAGAACATCATTAGTCGTGAGGCTTGGTGGAGTGAATCCAAACCTGTAATCCTACCTAAGGCCAAAAGTATGGCTTTCAGCCCTAGAATCTAAATAGAGTTTGTCGGGATTTAGCTCCCAACCTTCTCTGTATTTGGAAGACAATACACAGCTATGTACTCATCTATGGTCAGCCCGCCTCCTAGCCCAAAGGATCGGAGGTTCACCACCTCCCCTCGTCGTGACAAACCTGTGATGAAATATATGTCCTCAACCTCAATGTTGAGCGACGTCCCATCTATCTAAAATGTTTCAGACTCTAGATCCCAGTAATCTACTAGTAGTTGGAGTAGTCTTGGTTTGTCCCTCAAGTTGTCAAGACACCAAAACTTGTATAAGACACATGCCCGCAATGCTTGTTGAGCCATGAGATTATCTTGAACAGCTTCCTTAACATCACCATGTTCCCTCTCTCTCCACTCTAGTACCATCCTGCACAAAAAACCAATTTTTTTATCATGATTTTCCCATTAAATCCTTGTTCGTGGCCCTATACGCGACTGTTTGCAAAACAATCGCGTATGTACACATGTTTTGGGGCATTTTCTGTGTATGGTGAGCCCTATACATGGAAAAAAGCCAGATTTTCATGTGGGCCAAAATGCCCAAGTTGGGATGGTCCAAGAAATTAATTTGAGCATAAAAATTGAAAAATTTTATATCAAAATTCAAGAGGGGCAAGGGAATCTACCTGGATCAAACGTGGAGGGATTCCATCAGACGATGCTCCCGAAATTCGCTTCTGAAGTCATGAGCTTCAATGCACTATGTTGGGTAAAAATTCAAAATGGTATGAACATTTTTAAATTTTTCACTATTTATAGAAATTTTTGAAAATTTTACCCACCTCCTATAGTTTTTTACTATTTATGACAATTTTGGACCATTTGAACTAATTTGATGTTGTAGGAGCCCGTTTTGAGTGCGGTTTGACCGTGTCCTCAACCTGTTTGTGCCTATTTCAGGTATTATGTCTAAACTGACATATAGGTTAGGTTTTCACATCCATTTGCATCTTGCATAACCTTATGACCATTTCATTCTAACCCTAGGTACAAACCCATTCTATCTTGTCATGAAACCTTCTTGTTGCTTTTAGAAGTGACATGTTGTGAATGGTAGAGCTTTCCCATACATGGGTACCCTAGTTAGATCTTGTTTTGCATTTGGTGCCCATGCCGAAATTTCTCCTTTAGGGTGTGGGAGTCCTTTGTGTATTACCACCATGACTTTGAGCAAGAGCTTCATACTCCTCTTAAACTTTATGTAGGCCTTTCCCCTTGGACTCCCTTGTATATAGCAAGTTGTAATTGCATTATCATGCATTTTTCTTGCCTTATTGAGCCTTATGTCAGCTTCCCTGACTTTTATTATCAGCCATATTGTCGGAGCTTGTCTCATGTCTACCTAAGAAGAGCCTTTTTACAAATATTTTGCAAATTTATCCCCCATTTTTTTACCGGGAGGGGGCCTTCCCCCGAGTGTCGTTATCCTGCACATGTTTCCTTGCATTGAGCATAGGTATGTTCTACTACTTGGAACTAGCTTGTTTGACCCTTGACACTCGTCTCCTCCTAGATTTGTAACTATAAAGCACTTTTATTCTTTTTCAATATTTTCAAAATATCTGAAAAAAGTCCAAAAAAAATAAAAAAACCAAAAAGGAGGAAAGGAAATGATGTTATCTTTGGCAGCAGTCGAGTCATGTCGCCTTTGAACATAGCACTTTATATCAAATACATTGGTTGGGTTATTAGTTTTACTTTAGGAGTTGTATCCGTTACTCTAATTTTATCTCCACCGACTGGTTAAGATTCCAGTCCCTATGGAGCCTCTGTTGATGCCTCCTATGTCACAGAGATGTCCCAATTTCCATATCGAGTCCATGCTACTTATCTTTAGTCACCATTTTTCGTTACGCTCTTGTTCGAAGGAAGTTGAAGCCTGAGTCGGCCATTCCTCAGTTGTCTTGACTTTGCATGTCGGCCATTCCCGATACTATTACTAGTTCATGCACATCTTGTTCATGTCTTGCCACATTATACAACGTTGCTGAGTACCTCGTGTTGGTTGATGGGAGATGCCTTGATGCCCTCCTTCCAGCAGATTCCATCCCATCAAATTCAAATCATTTATTCTGGGATAGGAGACTAGATTCATTTTAGTTCCTTGAGACTTACAGTCATTAGTGGTAGGTTCTCCCGCCATCAATAGTTTTGGGAATACATCAATGTCCCCTGATCAAAGGATTCTTCCAAGTGTTCAACCTCAACACATCTATTCACACTTATTAGATTGCACTCTAGTACCTTGATTCCCATTTTCATTATCGGTGGGTGATATCGCATCTGTTAACGATATAGATCAATGATTGGTAATCAGATGATGGACTACTATGTTCAACATCGACACCTCTATTCACATAGTAGGACATGTACTCATAGAAGTTTGAGAAAAAGACTTTCCAATTTGGTGGCATTCCATATATGCTACCTCCTTGATCATGCTAGTGTTCATGAGATTTCAGCTCTCGTGGTTTGATTCCAGTGTATGTCAGTTATCTTCAACCATTATGGAGATCTTGATCCATTGTATATATTCAACTTCTATGGAAATATTGATCCATTTTATATCTTCACCATGGAGATTCTGATCTACTATATATTGTACGTGGCGATGACCACACATGTCACATTTTGTATATCATGCCTATTCATGGGCATTGTAATCTTATGTATCCAAGACTACTATATGTATTTGCATTCATATGCAGAGATTGATTATTGTACTATACTGATGGATGGCTGGTTCTTCCACTTGGTTCTTCATCACTTCACTTATGGGATGGATTTATAATGTATTTTTTCCATCATGTTACCCCTCTGACCTCACACATGAGGGAGCATCTTTTACATCTGATTTTACCACACAGGTTTGATCACATATTCATGGACATCCCTGTCCCTCTGCAGACTCTTTGGACCCCATGGACTGATATTACACTTTGATGTTTTCAAGTTCATCCCTAAAAACACTTGTTTATTGTTGTACGTGAATTTGAATCCCATACTCACGTGTATACATGGATATTGACCTCAAACCGTGTACATCGGGATGTGTGAATAAGTCCAAATATTTTTGGAGTTTTCCTTGATGTGTGTCCAAAACACTTGACTCTTGGCCTTCCATATGCCTCTAGATCGCTCATATTTGACCCTCCATTACCCCTTTGGAGTGCTATATAAGGAACCCCTTGGATACATTGAAGGAAAGGAATTGAAGAGCAAGGAAACTATAGTCCATTGTTGTTGTAGCTTGCATATACTTGAGTCTGCATCCCTTTGTCCCTATGGATCACTTTTTGTTCTTCCCAAGCTTTCCTTTGCTTGTGATATTGCTACTGAGAGATGGAGGAATGAGGTGGTGGAGGCCCAGGTATAGGACTCAGTTTCTACGGTTCGTAGACGTGCCAACAGAGGTTGTCACTTGTGTAATCTCTGATTTGATTAATAGAAATATCTCTTCCTGTCCAATAATGTGCATTTGAATGAAAATTGAATCCATGGATATGTTTAATTGCTTATACATTGTTGATTATATATGCTAGAGTAGATCAAACACCATATTATATAGCATGCTTGTCTTGTTTGTTGTTGTTGATAGAAAATTGCTAACGCAAGCGGGATTGAAAAAAACTCAACGGGGATCTACTTCAACCGTCCAAAATAAGGTACGATTCGATATCCTTTAGTGTTATATGTTTGGTTTCTCTTGCATATTGGGAAAGGATTGATTTCTGTGGTCTACCTATCTATTGTGGTACACCCCAATCCATAGGAATTTTCTGTCTGTAACAGTATGAACTAGGAAAATTGAAGCAGAAAAATCTAATGCAGACAGATGAGCACAGTTCAAAAGTTTGGACTCCTTTGCAGCATAATGAAGCTGAAATGAAAGGGCATGATATGATCTCTAATTTATGTCCATATCACATGTCATTCCAAACTTCAGAGATACCCTCCACTGCATAGAGATACCCTCCACTACACATCATGGAAGTGATTTTGAAGAAAATTCAAAGGCTGACTTGTATGTCGAGAATGAGTTTTGTGTTGTGGACCCATCCACAAAAAAAATGGTCCTGTATGTCAGCTATTAGAAGAATATACCTTTGTGGAGGATATTATTTTTGAGCCACATAATTTAAGTGGATCACTAAATAAGGACAGAAATAATCTTATGGCATCCATGAAAAAATTTGTTGACATCAATGCCTTGGTGGAAAGATGTTGTTAGAAAGCTTCTGGTGGAGAGATGGAAGGAGAAGCCTTTATGGGGGAGTGCATAGCACTGAAAGAAGTCATGTCCAATATGAAGGAGAGCTATATGAACTTACTATCCAACAGACATCATCTCATCATGATGGTTGAGATGTACCATATTGCACTCAAGAAGGAATAAGAATAATCAGATAGGCTCTCTAATAAGTTGGAGATCACTACTGACTTATTGAAGAGCACAAAAATATTCCTTCAAGAGTTAAAGTTGCAGATGTGTCAACTTCAAAAGGAGTTGAAGGTGTCACCCCTTTCATGTTTCATGGAAGGAAATGTTTTGGGGTTAACGGAGGAACCTCATGTGGAGGAAAACCATGAGGTGTCACGTCCCCACCCCTCATACCGACTATGGAGAGGATGGGACTACGACACTACTACTATCAAATGGGAAATATCGCCCCATGAACATAAACATAAAAATGAATTGGATTAAAACATGTAGAGATGCATAATAGTTGCAATTATATAGCGGAAGAAAATCATCCATACAATCACTCCATGTATTGAACATAATAATATATGCATATGCATTAATACACATCATAAGAAATGCATTCATTCATTCCAAGCATTCATCATGTTCATAAATAATTCATTAAAAGAAATACAGATGCAAAGGTAAGTAAACAAGAATAGAATTAAATACTTATCTTGTAATTGTGTTGTCCCGCAACTAGCTACATCGCTACAATGTTCCACCCAACCATAGGCCAGTGTGCTCATAAATCTCTCAGCATCACTGCCACCCCCGAGTTGGGAATGATTCCACAAGGAACTAGGGAACACTAGGCTTACACATGAAAATACCATACATCCATAGTCAATCCAACATACAGTTGGGTTTCACAAACTGTCCAACAAAGCCAATAAAAAATTGGGTTTACTAGGCTGCTAAGGCAAGAAGCTAACAACACAAGGGTTCCTTGCACTTACTCATCCAATCCAACCTTCACATGGATGCCCTTCACAACAAAATACCATTGCTAGGCATGAAGGAAAACGTTTGACAACCACAAACAAAAATGGAAAGTGGGGAAAAAAACCCAGGAGATAAAATCATTTCAAGGAACGTCCTTGGACTTCATAGAGGTAAAAACAACCTCTATTCACACCCAAAACATGGCTCTACCTTCTCAGCCACTGAACTCTACACAAATGAGCTTCTAGCATGGAGAACAATGGGGAAAACGTAGAAATTCATGAGGGAAATGATCAGGAAACCCTGATCGCATGAGGAATGAGAAAAAATCCTCTCCAAACCCCCAATACGCAAATCTGTGTTGCATTTTCACTCAGACACACCAAAAAAATGGGTTTTTCTAGCTGCACATACACTCAGAAACCCAAAAATTACTTTCCGACCATGGATAAAAATGGGTAAACTACAGAAACGTGGAGGAGAAATCCCAGCTTGCTCACAGGGGCAAAACCGGCCTCCTTAAACCCCAAAATCATGGCCCCTTTCTTCCAATTCACCCAGCAACACCCAAAACACATTTTGGGTATGGAGGAGGGAAGGAATCGACATCCGAACCATGGAGGAGAGATCTCAGTCTCTTCCTGCTACATGAGAGAGCAAAAACTCCATGACGATGGGTGAGTGAATGAAATTCATGGGTGCATAATGGCTTGGGAATTCCTTCCCAAGCATTTGCTTGCCCCACAAGTCAAAAACACGTTTCCCAAAGATTGATGGCTTCTCCAATTCGAATTTGACCTCCATCCCCTTCCCATACCAAAGAAATACCTTCTTTTACCAATTTAGATGTCTGGGCATAAAAGACAAAAAGGGTAGTTGACCATTTTATGGGTTTTCCCTTAGAAATTTGGATTTTCCCCATAGACTCAAAGGCTTGAATAATTCCCACTCCATATTCCTTGTGAAATCATGCCCCCATATCTTTAACATTGAGGCACATAGCTAGTTGTGGTATTTTATTAATTTTCATTTTACATAATGTTTCAAAACATGCTATGCCTAGCTAGCACATAAACCATAGGCATCAATTTTAATCATCGAAACATAAAACACTAAATCCATGGTGGGGCCTTTTCCTTGAGCTCCACACCACGATTTAATAAAATATTTACATCATATGCAATTTAATACCATGGGGTCAAAATCGGGGTGTTACATGAGGAAGGAGCAGATTTGCAGGTGTTTGTGAAGATCCATGATGAAGAGTATTTTGGACAAGCACATGTGGGTATACAGAATGACATAGAGGAGTTCTTATCTATGGGAAATATGGCTAAGGAAATTCCAAGTGAATTAGCAAGCAAATATGATCATCTATTCATGGATTGGGTAAATAAAAATATCACAAAAATAGAGGATCAAAGATGTACTAGGATTGCTTGCACTGGTAAAGGGTTATCTGACACATATGCTTGGAAAGAGACACATTCTTACAACCCCTTATGGATGGTAGAATATGATCCAGAGGAGGTGGCTGATCACATTCCATATGGATCAACAAATAAAATTCCTTGTTCATCCATTGTTTGGGTTGATAGATACACATTGGGAGTGAAGACGGTGGGAGGTAAAGAGTTTAATTTATGCAATAAATTATTTGTTGTGAATGTCATTATCCTGGCATGTGGGCAGCCACAAAGATTTAATTTATAGCCGTTGGATACCTTCCATACACATGCACATGAGGTGCATTTAAAAAATTTTGTGCTTGAGTAATTTTGGGATGCAGATGATGAGTTCCAAGCACAGGGACATTTCCCAAGAAAGGATGATTTTTCTCATAGAAGGAGTCCTAATTTCATTGAAGAGTCAGAAGAAATCCCTTGTGTTCCCATGATAGGTTCGATACATCCACACCTTTGGTGGACACATTTTGCAGAGAGTTGTTTCACTATAATTTATTCCACGCACCTATGGCAGCCATCACACATGAGGATGATAATTGGGTGAAGGATTTCTTTCTTTTGATGCCAAGTAAGGAGCAAAATGATCCCACACTCATCCATGGGGATTTTTTTAGGTAACCAACCCCTTCTCATCCGCAACAAATGAAACTATGTCCTGTCTTGGATTCCTCCATTCATGGTGGTGATTACATGACCAGTGGCAGAGAGTTGAGCCATTGGGATTGTGCACATGGGAAAGCAATAAAATTCCCATATGGATCTGACAGTTGGAGGATTTGTTCATCTATGGTTGGAATGAGTAGGTACTTGTTGGAATCATGCACCTTATGTTAGATTTTTAACATTAAGCTAGAATAACATTAGGATCTTTAACTAAGAGACCAACAAGCACAACAATCAAACACAAGAGAAAATGAACATAGTGTTTTTCCTCAGGGAAACCATAAATGGAGAAAGCCCTGCAAATTCCTTAGAGATAGAATCAGCACCAAAAGTGAAACCCAAAAATAGTAAGATGATCTCCCAACAGCAGTAACCTATTTCTTCCTTGCCCCAGTGTCTTTCTCTTCCTCAGCTATGTGCTACAACTGAGTGTGAGTGAGTGTGTGATAAATAGAGAGGCTAGCTCTATATTTATACTAATTCCCGACTTGACTAAACCCAACTAGGGCTGACTTCACTAGGTGAGTCTAATAACCCTAGTGCCCTGGAACTGCAGGGACTTTAACCCTTAGACAATAGGAGGGTTACCCATCTTGACTTGACATGACTTGTTTACATTATAGAAACTCCTGATAGGAACCTCAGGGCATGACATGACTCAAGTACATTACAAATACATCCCGTAATAAACATCAGGTTACAATACATAAGAAATACAAGTGAATACATTCTGAAGTTACAATTACATCGACACTCCCTGTTAACTAGGAAGGTATTCTCTTGACACAATTTATCAGCACAAGTATTCTTCTCTGTATCATATAGATCATCATCGAATCCTCATCATCTTCACCTTCAAGTCATCTTCACCTGGATCTAGATCATCACTCGATCTAGATCATCATCACTGGATCTAGATCATCCCTCGATCTGGATAATCTCTGGAGCATCATCTCTGGATCTGGATCATCCCTCGATCTGGATCATCTTTGCTGGATCATCATCACTAGATCTTCACGGGTGCTATCTCATGATTCTTCTCATCACAAGACGTTCTACAGAGCCAGCCCTTTTTCATGCTGGTTGTAGGCCTAGCCTCCATTTAGGTCTTCTTTAGCACTTATATCTGACCCTAAGTCAGAATGGTCGGCCCAACACTTACATCTGATCATGTAGGAACCAATCCTATAATCATATCAGAAAGGCATGCCCAGCACTCACATATGACCATGTGGGAACACCTCCCACAACCCTGTCAGAAAGGCCCAGCACTCACATCCATCAACTAATGTATGAAATGATTCAGCACTTACACTCGGCCATGTGAGGAACCAATCCTCTATGCCGAGAGGCTCTGCACTTACATCTGGAAACCAATGTTAGAAGGGCTCAACACTTATATTCGACCATGCAAGCAACCAATCCTTCATGCCAAAAGGGCTCTGCACTTACATCTGACAACCAATGTTAGAAGGGCGTGCACTCACATATGATCTTGTAGGAAAAAATCCTACAGTCATATCAGAATGGACCCCAGTCACAGACTGAGATACCTGGTAATTGACCAGGTGCCTCCATTCTAAGAATGGAATTCAGTGCTTACTTCTGATCATGTAGGAACCAATCCTATAGTCACATCAGAATGGCTTAGCACTCACATCTAACATGGAAGGAACCAATTCTCTGACCATGATAGAATGAATCAACCCTTACATCTGACCATGGAAGGAACCAATCCTCTCACCATGTTAGAATGGCTTTGGGTCTCATCATTTCCCTTTGGAGGAAATATCAATCTGGAGAACACCAAGCTTCTCCTTGAAGTACTCAAACTTCACCCTAGCCAATGGCTTCATCAACACATTAGCTATATGTTCCTCCATCACAACATACTGGAGCTTCACTGCTCCCCTCTGTACCATATCCCTAATATAGTGATACTTGATCTCGATATGCTTCGACTTGTCATGGAACACTGGATTTTCTAACAACTTTACACAACCTGAAGATTTAGTTCACTAACTGAACATTAAATAACTGAAGTAGTTGCTGATGATCACTGCTACTGGTCCACTGTCAGTTAACCCACTGTTTTCTCCTTGACCATTTAGGTTTGATGACTTTATGGTGTTGTTTTGTCATAATAGATCTAAACAACCCCTTTTCGATACTTCTGTCAGCACCTTTTATCTTTAACTTACGTCCCTGAGCCATCTGAAGTCACCAAAATCCAGTTCTGTCTGTCAAAAACTCACTTTTAAACGTCTGTCCGCTTTCGGTGGTTAAGCGGCCAGTCTATCAGAACTTTTAACTGCCAAAAAGAGGAACTTTCAGCGGCTAACGGACTACTCTAGTGCCCGCTTAACCACCGAAAGCCCTGTTTCACAAAATTTATTAGGTTTTGCTCCAAAATTCCTTTCCAATCCTGTTTGCTTAGCCTTCTTCTTCTGAGGGCTTTGTGTTTGGAGTGTTTGCTAGGCCCTGGCTCATTTCAGGAGGCTGGAGACTGATGGATACTTCAGCTAGGGTTGATAAGGCAAGGTGGCTGTTAGGGTTTTCTTTCACTTCTTTCAACTGCAGCCTTTGGAGCCTCACCATCTCGAGTAACCTGGTATTGTCCTTCATGTACCTGGTGTTCAGCCTTTTCAAGAAAATGTATCTCTCTCTATGGTCCAAGTAGGACTTGTGCAATAACTTGTTTCTCCTAGTCAATGTTTGATTGTTTCTCTTTAGTTCTCTTTCCAAGACCTCCATTTCATAAACCAGCCTTAGTAGTTGATTGATCTTTTGACTTATAGGTTTTCTATAGGAAACCATTTCAGTTGGTTCTTCTTGTTCCTATGGTGTGGGGGATGGAAATTCTCCAGTAAATGGAACAATTTGCAGAGCTAGGGCTGCATCCTCTCCTTGTTCTTCCTCAGAATCTGAATAAGGTAGGTTTAAGACATTCTCCTAGTGTGCTTGCCGCCCCTGACCTTTCTCACCAAAATCCAAATTCCTTTTTGCCTTCTTGGTTTTGGAGGAGGAGGGAGGTTGTTTAGTTGCTACAACTGGGGAAATGGCCCTCCTCCTTCTTCTCCCACTCCTTGGAGTGCTGGATTTCTTGACATGAGACTTCCCTTTCTCCTCTAGCTGAAGGCCTGTCTTAAAGCCATTCCAGAACAGAAAATAGGGCAAAGCAATGTTTCCTTTCTTCAACAACTCCTGGACCAATAGCTGGATAAGACCATGGTGGCACAGCTTTCCAGCAATCTTGGATGGCTGGGATTTCACTTGATGTGCCATCTTCCCTAGACTCCTGTGTAAATAAAAGGGAAGATTAAGAGGGTTCTTAACTGTGAATTGATTCATGATTTTGAAATGATAGATCATTTCTCTATTGTATCTCCCTTCATAGGTCAAATATACCACGATGGCTTTTAGCAGCTGCTGTTAGTTCTCTTCCAACCATGATGATGGCACAACCTTCTTCCATGTTATTCCCCTATGCTCAGGCTTGATATATGATCTAAATTCCACATCTTTTGGTATGGTGGTCTTGAACCACTTCTCTCCTGTGCAAGGGAGTTCAGTCACCTCTGAGATTAGTGCTTCATCTATGAGAAATTCCTCCCTTACAATGACTGCTTTCGAACAATCAAATGATAGGGAAAAAGATTCAGCCACCTATTGATGAAAACCCTATATTTTTTCATAGTATTTGTAGCAGTCTACCTCCTGGAACAGTCTGCAAACCTCTGGATGGGCCTCTAAGTAACTGACAACACCTAGCTCCTGTCTGAGAGTTGGTCCACTTTTATTCATCCTGATGGGTGTATCTCCAGGGTACCTAAAAAAAATAGTTTTCCAGACCTTCTGTACAATGTGATTTAGCAGGATTCTCTCTCAGAGTCAAGTTTTTGGTGAAAAAAAATGCCAATTTCAAGCATCAAATATGAGGGAGTCCCATGGCAATGATTATGAGGATTTTATGTCATTTATGGAAGCTAAGGTCACCCAAATGATGACAGCAGCTCGATCCCTGAGATATCTTTTCCCAGATAACCGTACCCTACCTCAGACATAGCATTCGATGGTTATTTGATGACCCTTGGGATAGGTGGAGGGAAACTAAAGGTTGGCAATCAGATCAATTTTGGATACTTGCATAACAACCCTTTTCACTCATTTCACACATAGTCACACAGATCCAGATATTTTCAATGGGCAATCATGCTCTGAAATAATATTTTGTCTTGCTGACGGGGTTGGATGTGATAGTTCCCAACCATTTCCCTATTTTGGCCTTTTCGGTGGTTTAATATCCTCTAAGATTTTGTCAACTAGTCGTTGAAAAGTTGCATTTCTAGCGGCTAATTAAATGTTATCTTTCTTTCCTAAGCTGTCGGAACTCCTACCCCGTCACTGTGGTGAATTTCTACTTTCGGCAGATAGTGACTTTGAAAAAACCCTTTTTAACTGTCGAACAAACAAATAAAAATCCATCGGCAATCGGAAGCTCTAAACACTAAGGATCAGAACTTTAAACATGAACGCTGCTGTAGTGTCGGCGATTCAAACCACAAATGTCGTGATGGTTAAGCATCGGAGGTTGGGAATACTAACCACTAAAACATTAGAACCTCAAACCACTAATGCGTCAGAAATTCAAACCACAAGACTCTTTTTAGTGTCAATGACATAAAGTACAAGCCCTCCGAAGCATCGGCATTGTAGAGGAGTAAACCTCCGACCGCTATCAAAAAATGTTTCGATGGAAGTCAAAATATTTATCAATAAAACAAAAAGAGGTAAAGGCCATGGTTCGGTGAAATTTGGTGGCTAATGAGATGTTTTGAGCCTTGCCTAAGCCACCGAATGTACCTTTCCCAGTGCTGCTTGCCACTCAATTTCGGTAGTTTAAACCCCTTTTATCTCTCTTTCTAGTCTGCCGAAAGCGCCCCTTTTCGGTGGCTAATGAGTTTCTATAGTCTCGCCTAAGCCACCGAAAGTGTTACCTCGACTCTGCTTGCACAGAACGCTTTTGGTGGTTTTCCTTTAGCCTGTGTTCAATTGTTTAGCCACCGAAACATAGATTTTCGGTGACTAATGAGCTATAATAGTCCTCGCCTAAGCCACCGAAAGCTACAACTTGTGAAATTTTCATCCAAATAAAAAATAGAGGATTTCAAACTATCAGTGATTTTCATATCCTTCATTGCATGAGTTGAATTATTCATACTATCAAAATAAATTATTTTGGGAGATAACATCTGGATCCTACTTGGGGATGGGAACCTCCCAGTGAGGTCCCAAGAACCCCAGACCAAAAATGTCTTTCCCTAAAAGAAACTAAGTAACTTAACACTATCATTTACTGCTCCATTGGGCATGGAGTTTATTCTAAAAGCAAAACAACTTACTATCTACTAATTTACAATAATAAGGCCTCGGAGCCTCAAATAAAATAGAGTTTCAAGAACCACCCATTCAATGGGCCATCAAATACCTCTTCACCTTCTAGATTATGCAATTTGAAGGTGTTATTCTTATGTACTTGAGCTATCACAAAAGGGCCAATTCATAAAGAGTCGAATTTTCAATGTTTTCCCTTGTCCTTTCTGACATCATCCCACTTGAGGACCCAATCTCCCACCTGGAAGTTGTCTACTTTTGCTCTTTTTTCAAACATGCCATTTATCCTCTGTTGATGGACTTTTGATTTTCCTACAACTTGCTCCCTTATTTGTTGTAACTCCACCAAATCCATCATCCTTCTCACCATATCATTTGGTTCATCTTCCTCTTCCTGAAAGAACTTTGCCACTGGAAGGATGAGCTGGATAGGAAAAATGGCCTCAGTGCCATAAACTAGCTTGAATGGAGAAGTCCCTATGGATATTTTGTCTGTTACCCTATCATCCCATAAAGCAAACTTAAGCTTTGAATCCCAACTTTTCTGATTTGTCTCTAGCAGTTTCCTGATGATTCTGACTAAGCTTTTGTTGGATGACTCAGCCAAGCCATTTCCTTGGGGATAATAGGATGTAGAGTGCACCAGTTGAATACCCATTGATTCACACATTTTAACTAATGCCTCAGCCTTGAAAGCTGGTGCATTATTAGTTACTAACCTTACTGGGCAGCCAAACCTGGCAAAGATATTCTCATATAAAAATCTCATGATGACTTGATGAGTGGCATTCCTGGTGGGTACTGCTTCTATCCATTTGGTAAAGTATTCAGTGGCTACTAAGATCCATTTATGCTGTCCACTAGAATATGGATTTATTTCACCTATGAAATCTAGACCCCATTGCTGGAAAGGCCCATTCACCACAATAGGCCTAAGGGGAAAGAACTTGAGCTGCTGCTTCCCTATAAATATTTGGCATTGGTCACAGGCCCTTACAAAAGTGCATACATCAGCAAAGAGGACTGGCCAATAGTATCCTACTCTTAAGATCTTATGGGTTGTGGTTTTCCAGTAGTGGTGGCCCCCACATGTGCTGGAATGAAAATGATGCATGACCTGCTTTGCTTCCTCTTTATCTAGACACCTTAGAAAAATTCTAGACTGATCTCTCTAGTACAACAGTTTGTCGATTATGCAAAACTTAACAAATTTCAACTTAAGAGCTCGTGCTTGGTTAGGAGTGAGATCAGGAGAAACTTATATTTTTTGTAAAAATTGAATGATACCTGAGTACCACTCACATGAATATATGTTTTCAGCTACTGATGGAATGCCATTCTGATCTTGATTTACTTCTGTTTCTACTGCTACCACAGTCTGCACCTTTGCTGATTTGACACATGTGAAATTTATTCCCATCAGTTCACAGTTTTCTATGGCCATGAATTTAGCCAGACCTAGTCCCTTTACCAGCTTAGTGGGTTTCACCTCTATATCAAAATCAATGAGTTTGGCTATCCACTTAGCTCTCTTCCCATCAATGTCAGGCTGAGTCAAAACATCCTTCACAGCAGTTGAAGGGACATATGCAAGGACCTTTGCACGGAGAATGTAGATTCTGAAAGTCTTCAAAGATTTTATGAGAGCATATTCCTATTTCTCAATTGGGTCATACTTCAGCTCAGCATCTCTTATGGTTTTGCTGAAGAATGCAATTGGAAGATCAAGACCCTCATCATTCTTTTGTAATAGTACAGCTACTACTGTATCATAGGATGCAAAAGAGAAAATGTAAAAACCCTTGGTGTAGTTAGGACTAATCAGGATCAGGGCCTCCATGATAGATTTCTTAATGTCCTAAAAAGATTTTCTTGCTTGGTCAGTCTACTTTATTTTTGCATCTTTTTTTAGCATGACTGTTATATGCTTCACTAGCTCAGAGAAATTAGGAATGAACCTCCTGACAAAGTTTATCTTGCCTAGAAAGGACTGAATGTCTCTTTTTGACCTTGGTATTGACATCTTTTGGATTGCTTCCACCCTCACTAGATCGATCTTTACACCTTCGACTGAGACTATGTGGCCTAGGAGCTTTCCTTCATTGAGTGCAAACTAGGACTTCTTGGGGTTCAGTGATATTTCATACCTTCTGCACTTCAGAAATACCTTCCTTAAATGTTGCAAGTCACTTATGATGGCTGCGAGAGTAAAATGTTAGGTCATCCAAATATATCAGCACAAATTTATCTTTTATCCCTACAAAATCTTGTTCCATGGCTCTCTGAAAAGTATCCCTAGCATTCATTATCCCAAATGGCATCTTAGCATACATGAAGGTGCCCCAGGGGGTGGTAAAGGAATTCTTCTCTTGATCATCAAGGTGCACAGCAACTTGGTTGTATCCAGAAAAACCATCAAGGAAGGACATAACCCTAGCCCCCGAGACTTTCTGCAATAGGTGTTCCATCTTGGGCAGTGGATAGTTGTCTTTGTTGGAACACTTGTTCAGGTTTCTAAAATCCACACAAAACCTGATTTCCCCATTTTTCTTTCTTACCACTACTAGGTTTTCAATCCACTTGGAATACCTAAGGGGGATTATGATCTTGGCTTTGAGGAGCTTGTGGATTTCCTTTTCAATCACTGGTAACAGGAGAGGGCTGATGGGTATCAGCTTCTGCTTGAAAGGAATGGTGTCCTTCTCCAAAGGAATTATGTGTTGGATGATACTGGTGTCATAATTTTTTAGGTAACTATACCCCCAGGAAAAGACATCAGCAAACTCTTTTATCAGGTTACAAAATTCAGACCTATGATTAGTAGTTAGCCCAGTGGACAAATTTATCAGTTTTGGATGGCTTTGGCTCCCTATGTTTTTCTCTTAGATAGCAGGATCTAGCTATTTTTTGGCAGGCTTGAAAGGGATGTCATTGTGATAAAACAACTCTTCCAGTGGTACTAGACCTCGAGGTATGTAGTTGCTGGGAAATTGGAGAATGTTCTGATCAACCACTTTACCTTTTAACTTGAGCTTTTTGGATTCCTCCATATTTAGGTTTTCCTTGTCTATGTGTATATCAGAAAATTCATCTACTAATTGCAGGAATTTACTAAGCTCATCATCATTCTCAAACACCCTCCAAAATTTTACATTATTTGGAAGAGAGGGTATGTACTTAACTTGAACATCATAGCTGAGCTTAGGGGGTAAAGGAGGAACAAACAGACTTGCAGAGATAGCTAGGGAATCAACCAGGTGTTTCAAAGCCCTAGGAATACATGACAATTCAAAAAACATAAAAGAGTCTCTGAGTTTCCAATCCTTGTCCCTGTAGGCCTTAATTCTGATATTTTTTGTCTGAAAAGTGTTGTTGACCTACTGTATGATGAGGTCTGCAAATCCAAAAATATTCATGCACATGATCCCCATCTCCTTGGCAGCTTTCACGCCTAGCAGCAAGGCTTCATATTCTGCTATGTTGTTAGTGGTTTTAAAATCAAGCTTATAAGACAGGTGGATGTTTTCCTTAGATGGCGAGATCAATACTACACCTACACGTGTTGAGCTTTGAGTGTTATCCCAATCAAAATACATGGTCTAGATTGTTGTGGTTACTTCTTCGGGTTGCTAATGGGTGTGCTTAGTGAGTTGGATTGATGTATGCTGAGAATCATCTATTTGCAAAATGCAAGACCCAAAATCAGTGTCCACTACATAGATGGGGTGATTCACTGAGTTGCTCTCCTTGCTTATAATGTATGTCAGTTGATTTTCCCTATACAGCCTCTTAGTCTCTCCTCCAAACATGGGAATTGTGGCATATGTGAGATCCATCTGAAGGGTTCCACCTAGTATTTTTCTCCATGACCGAGACAACAAGAGGCCAAATTTTGGAGGGATATCAGCCACTACAATGTCCATCATGATGCTTTTCGAAGGTAGCTAAGTTCACAACAAGGTCTTTGACGAGGCCCAAGCACTTGAAATTCCTAGAGTCAAAGGAGAATAAATCATGGTAGGGCTTGGTGATGCTGAGGCCAAGCTCATCCATCACATCCTTTGGCATTAGGTTATGAGAGGCTCCTGAATCTAGCTGACAGTTATGAAGGATTTTATCATGGATATTCAAGGATATGTAGAATGGTGGGCATGAGTCCTTTAGGTCTTTGATCATGGGGCCCAGGGTTACAACAGGATTGTCATCTTGTAGGTTCACAAAGTCAGTGTCAATGTGAAGGTAATTCATAATGGAGGACTTGAATGCATTACTCTTCATTAGCTCAATTAAAGGGAAAGGGATTTTCAAGTTTTGAATTTCAGACTCAAGGTTGAAAGAATAATGCAACCTATCTGGAAACCTTACCTTATGAGGTGTAGGTTTGAGTTGGACTCGATCAAGTGTGGTTGAAGGTGATGGTTTCTACAATGCTTTGGATGTGACAACCACCTTCTTTGGTAAAAACACCAACCTTTCTAGCTGGTGCAACAGGCTGCTTGATAGGTACAACATTCTTCTTGAGAGGAACAACCATCCTAGACCTCATATTGTAACCTCCCTGACCATTATCCTGACAGTCAGCCTCTTCAATGATCTACTCATCAATTAGAGCTTCCTCATATTCTGCCTATGTCAGAAAAGAACAGTCCACCTCATCCTCCATGCAGTGGATATTTTCTTCAGCTTCTCCTTCTTCTTCAATGAATTCTAGCTCTTCTTCTAATACTGCATTTTGAAATGGAACTCTTATCCTCTGATATTCCCCTTGATTCCTCTCCCTTCTGAGAATCTGAACTGGGGGGTTGTGTCTTCTATAAGGAACAAAATTAGGGTTTTAAGGAGAAAATTCACTTGGCCCTTTACCCCTCACAAGTAGATGTCCTTGGTCCTTCAATTTAGACATTTTAGCAATCAGGTTATCTAACAGTTTGGTCATTTTGTCAATCTTGTTCTCTTATGCAGAAGCCCCACTAGGGTCTGTTGGCTGCTTCTTTCTGTCTATCTTCCCTTTGACCTTCTGAGATGCCAGAATGTTTGACTCTACCTCCAGGGCAGCATCCTACATGAGTGATAAGCAGGAAGACCTCCTTTCTCTGAGAAGTAGGCAGAATTCAGAGTCAAAGGCATTTGCATAAGTTATCCTAGCTGAGGTATTAGTGGGCTTAATTTTAGTAGGGATCTTGCTGTACATATTGTTGAATCTCTTGGTAAAGTTGGATACAGACTCCCCATTTTCTCTTTTCAGGTTGCTAAATTTTGTGATATAGTAGAGTTGGTCTCTCCTTTCTCCCCAATGCTTTAGGAAAATGTAATCTAGGGCCTCTATGCTTGCCACTGATCCAGCAGGAAGTTCCTTAAACCACTTCCTAGCCTGGCCATCTAGGCTTGGCACAAAAACCCTAGTCCATACATCTTCTTTCTCTATGTTAATATTTTTAGCATAGATGTAAAATGCCTCTAGATTTTCTTCAACAGTGAAATCCCATTCCCTTGTAAAATTAGGCATATACTTGAGATAATCCCCAGTAGGCATGGCTGAGAGGGGATTTGGAAAAATTAGGGGTGCATACCTAGCCACCAGGATCCTTTCCATCTTGGTCAATTGAGGGGCAGCCATATTGGAAATGGGTACGGACAGGGCTGAGGAAGGAAGCACTGATGGAGATACTTGCTGAGAAGGTGGTGGTATGCTTATCCCAGTGGAGTCACCAGGGATTGGATCTTCACAAGCAACAGTGCTTTAAGATTCCCAAACCCTATATTTTTCTGATGTATCGAAAAATTCCTGAGAATTAAGAATTTTAGTAGAAGAAATAATAGCAGAAATATTTATTGAAATACCTGATGTAGCTTTTTGTGTAGCACTGCTGGTCTATCTTTGTAAATCCCTAGCTCTTCTCAAAATTTCTTCTGGATCTAAAACTGGTGTTGCTAGTGGCCCCTTAGGGTTTTCTCTGGTACTTGGTCTTATTGAAGCCACCTTATATCAATGGAGTCACCAGATAGATGATTACAACCATAATAGTGTCCAATATTTGTCTATCATCAAAGCATGGATCTATGTCATCTCCCAGGGAAGCTGAGCTTCAGTCTCCTCTCCCCGGCAATGGTGCCAATTTGTTATCACTCCAAGAAACTCCTCTAGGTTGTAGCTCGAGGATGCCTGGTAACTTACAATTTTTGTAGGTTTTTTTTATATGGATCAAGTCAGTTGACCTATATAGCCTTTCCACTCTCAAGGCATGCATAAAACTCACTCAATTACAAGGATTTTAGTTACAATTGCTCAGAAGTTGACAATAAAGTGCAGGGATGAAGAACTCATCAAGCTGGCAGATTTACATATAAAACACATGCATATAAATGGCTAAATCATGATAAGGATGGAACTTATAAATAAAATTGCACTAAGAAACCAATAGGATGACATCTATTAGCTTTTTAATCAATCTGAAAATGACCTAAATACACATTCAGGCATAAGTACAGCAAAGAAAGAGATGATGGTTGAACAGATCATAACAAAAGAGATTATATTCATGAATAAGTAAAATGAGAAGCATCAAATCCTTATAGGATTATAAATCCCTGAAGTTG
Source organism: Pseudotsuga menziesii (assembly GCA_001517045.1). Lineage (NCBI taxonomy): Eukaryota > Viridiplantae > Streptophyta > Pinopsida > Pinales > Pinaceae > Pseudotsuga > Pseudotsuga menziesii. The sequence continues at coordinate 108,011 of LPNX010134789.1, forward strand.
AACCCTTATTATAAAATCGATCTTAGGCTTTATAGCCCTTTCACAAAAAGTACAGATCCTGAAACTTCGATCTATTTTTACAAAAATACTCAAAAGTGATAGTTTTTCCAAATTAGGGTTTCAAACCCTACCTAACTAATTGTCTAACTATGATGAAGATTTAGTTCACTGACTAAACATTAAATAATTGAAGTAGTTGCTGATGATCACTACTACTGGTCCACTGTCAGTTAACCCACTGATTTCTCCTTGACCATTTAGGGTTGATGACTTTATGGCACTGTTTTGTCATAATAAATCTAAACAGACCCTTTCTGATACTTCTATCAGCACCTTTTATATTTAACTTACATCCTTGAGCCATCTGTAGTTTCCAAAATCAGGTTCTGTCTGTCAAAATCTTGCTTTTAAACCTCTGTCTGCTTTTGGTGGTTAAGCGGCCAGTCTATCGAAACTTTTAACTGAAAAAAAGAGGAAATTTCAGCTGCTAACAGACTGCTCTAGCACCCTCTTAACCACTGAAAACCCTGTTTCACAAAATTTATTAGGTTTTGCTCCAAAATGCCTTTCTAGGCATGTTTTCTCAGCCTTCTTCTTCTGAGGGCTTCATGTTTGGAGTGTTTGTTGGGCCCTGGCTCATTTCAGGAGGCTGGAGACTGATGGTTGCTTCAGCTAGGGTTGATAAGGCAAGGTGGCTTCTAGGGTTTTCTTTCACTTCTTTCAACTGCAGCCTTTGGAGCCTCACCATCTTGAGTAACCTGGTATTGTCCTTCAGGTACCTGGTGTTCAGCCTTTTCAAGAAAATGTATCTCTCTCTCTCTGATCCAAGTAGGACTTGTGCAATAGCTTGTTTCTCCTAGTCAATGTTTCATTGTTTCTCTTCAGTTCTCTTTCCAACACCTCCATTTCATAAACTTGCCTTAGTAGCTAATTGATCTTTTGACTTCTAGGTTTGCTGGAGGAAACCCTTTTAGTTGGTTCTTCTTGTTCCTATGGTGTGGGGGATGGCAATGCTTCAGTAAATGGAACAATTTGTAGAGCTAGGGCTGTATCCTCTCCTTGTTCTTCCTCAGAATCTGAATAAGGTAGGTTTAAGACATTTTCTTGGTGTGCTTTTGCCCCTTGACCTTTCTCACTGAGATCCAAATTCCTTTTTTCCTTCTTGGTTTTGGAGGAGGAGGGAGGTTGTTTAGTTGCTGCAGCTAGGGAAATGGCCATCCTCCTTCTTCTCCCACTCCTTGGAGTGTTGGATTTCTTGACATGAGACTTCCCTTTCTCCTTTGGCTGAAGGCCTGCCTCAAAGCCATCCCAGAATAGAAAATAGGGCCAAGCAATGTTTTCTTTCTTCAACAACTCCTAGACCAATAGCTGGATAAGACCATGGTGGCACAGCCTGCCAACAATCTTGGATGGCTGGGCTTTCACTTGATGTGCCATCTTCCCTAGAATCCTGTGTAAATAAAAGGGCATATTAAGAGGGTTCTTACTTGTGAAGTGATTCATGAGTTTGAAATGATAGATCATTACTCTATTGTATCTCCCTTCACAGGTCAAATAGACCACAATGGCTTTTAGTAGCTACTACCAGTTCTCTTCCAGCCATGATGATGGCACAAGCTTCTTCCATGTTATTCCCCTATGCGCAAGCTTGATATATGATATGAATTCCATATATTTGGGTATGGTGGTCTTGAACCACTTCTCTCCTGTGCAAGGGAGTTCAGTCCCCTTTGAGATTAGTGCTTCATCTATGAGAAATTCCTCCCTTCCTATGACTGCTTTCGAACCATCAAATGATAGGGAAAAACCTTCAGCCACCTGCTGATGAAAAACCTGTATTTTTTCATAGTATTTGTAATAGCCTTCCTCCTGGAATAGTCTGCAAACCTCTAGATGGGCCTCTAAGTAACTGACATCACCTAGCTCCTGTCTGAGAGTTGGTCCACTTTTCTTCATCCTGATGGGTGTATCTCCTGGGTAGCTACAAAAAAAAGTTTTCCAGACCTTCTATAAAATGTGCTTTAGCAGGCTTCTCTCTTAGACTCGGTTTTTTGGTGAAAAAAAAATGTCAATTTCGAGCATGAAATACGAGGGAGTCCCATGGCACTGATTATGAGGGTTTTCTGTCATTTATGGAAGCTGAGGTCAACGAAATGATGAAATCAGCTCGATCCCTGAGATATCTTTTCCCAGATAACCGTATCCTACCTCAGCCATAGCATTCGGTGGTTATTTGATGACCCTTGGGATAGGTGGAGGGAAACTGAAGCTTGGCGATCATATCAGTTTTGGCTACTTGCATAACGACCCTTTTCACTCATTTCACATGCAGTCACATGGCTCCAGATCTTTTTGGTGGGTAATCATGCTCTAAAATGATCTTTTGTCTTGTTGATGAGGTTGGATGTGACAGTTCCCAACCATTTCCCTATTTTGGCCTTTTCGGTGGTTTAAGATCCTCTGCGATTTTGTCAACTAGCCACTGAAAAGCTGGCTTTCTAATGGCTAATTAAATGTTATCTTTCTTTCCTAAGCTGTCAGAATCCCTACCCCGTCACCATGGTGAATTTCTGATTTCGGCAAATAGCGACTTTGAAAAAACCCTTTTTAACTGCTAAACAAACAACTAAAAATCCGTCGGTGATCGAAATATCTAAACACTAAGGATTGGAACTTTAAACCTGAATGCTACCGTAGTGTCGGTGATTCAAACCACTAAAATTGCGATCGTTAAGCATCAGAGGTTGGGAAGACTAACCACTTAAAAAAATCGGAACCTCAAACCACTAATGCATCGGAACTTCAAACCACAAGACTCTTCGTAGTGTCGGCAACATAAAGGACAATCCCTCCGAAGTGTTGGCGTCATAGAGGACTAGAACTCCGACCGCTATCAAAAAATGTTTCGATGGCAGTCAAAAGATTTAGCAATAAAACAAAAAGAGGTAAAGGCCATGGTTCGATGAAATTCGATGGCTAATGAGATGTTCTGAGCCTCGCCTAAGCCACTGAATGTACCTTTCCCGGTGCTTCTTGCCACTCGCTTTCGACGGTTTAAACCCCTTTTATCTCTCTTTATATTCTACCGAAAGCACCCATTTTTGGTGGCTAATGAGTTTCTGTAGTCTCGCCTAAGCCACTAAAAGTGTTACTTTGACTCTGCTTGCTCAGACCACTTTCAGTGGTTTGACTTTAGCCCGCGTTCAACTATTTAGCTGCTGAAACATAGCTTTTCGGTGGCTAATGAGCTATGATAGTCCTCACCTAAGCCACCAAAAGCTACAACTTGTGAAATTTTCATCCAAATAAAAAATAGATGCTTTCAAACTATCAGTTATTTTCATATCCTTCATTGCATGAGTTAAATTCTTCATACTATCAAAACAAATTATTTTGGGAGATAACACGATGGGCCCGCATGCCATTCATATCCAAGAACGAAGAGACAAGGACAAAAAGTGGTTGACTACCCAGTATAAGTTGATGAATCAGGAGCTTGACATGATGGTTGATGATTGGACTATCAAGTGGAGAATGTCGGTCAGCAGGGAAGACTTGTCAGACACTGTGGCAGGTCCTCCACCCGATGCCCCAATAGATTGAATGTAAGCACAATAGAGCGAGAAAGAGTCACAAAAGGACTCATACAAGACTTCGACAGACTCTAAAATGGAGTGGAATGTTGAAGAAGGGAGAACAAAGTGACGGTTTGTGTAGGGCGACGCTAGCAACACCCCGAGCATGACATGGGACCAGGTGACTCGCATTCTTACCATGATCACCACGACAACCACTGCGAGCAAGGAGCAAGTGAAGCAACATTTGACAGAAGGGTCTTGAGAGGTAAATTATCAGTTGCAATCTTTGATCAATGCTATTTTGTAAAAAGTACTAGAAGAAAATGTGTTGCATAGAGCTACAAAATTGAGCATAGGGAAACGAGTCATAGAGGTGAAAATCCCACTGCGGGAATTAGATACAAGTAGTGAGAACATTGCTGTGACACTGCAGTATTTTCATGTGATTGTGCTCGATGTTAACAAGTTTCCCACCCCCACTTTGGTGTGTTTGCATAAGGTCATGAGCCAAGAGCATGTTAACAGAGAGGAAATCATTGGCGACCACTTGGTGAAGTCGCAGGAGAAGGAGGCATGAGAAAAGGAAGAGATCGAGAACCTCAATAAGGAACAAGACATAGTGATAGTGGAAAAAGCATAGATATGGGATGATAAGGTGTGGTTATAAAAACATATCGCATTTGCATGTGAGGAAATACCTGACATTCCCGACGAGATGTTCGCAGCAGCTAAGGTTCTATGACTAGGCCAAGTTTTTGTGTAGATCAGCGAAGATACAATGAAGAGTTGCAGGAACGAGTGATCCCAAGCACACCACCATAATAAGTTATAGAGAAATGGGGGATGATTGAAGATGCAACAACGTAGCTCGAGAAAACTGAAAATACAGCTAAGGCAATCACAAATGCAACTGTACAATTTTGGATAAGTGTGGTTCACGATGAGCAGTTGCAGTAGTTGAGTGCGTAGTTGAATGAAGCAGAGGAAAACCTAGTAGTGATGAGGACATCACTCAAATCGATTCCCCCTATAGTACAAGTGACGGAGGAAACAAAATTAAAATCACTGCAACAAAGAGAACCCAAATAAAGGGAGAACCATCAGTGCCACACCACTCAGCTAGATGAATTTCAAGATATAGGCGAGCAGCTGGAACTCAAGGAAGTTAAGATGATTCATGCTATGTAGGATAGTTGTAAGGAGGTCACCACTAAAAGTGTTGAGCATCGAATGGAGCAGGATGTAGAGGAATGCGTAGCAATCAGCACAAAGGAAAAAGTTGCAGTTGACGAAGATAAACAACAGTATGAAGATTTCAATATCAAGATCAAAAAGTATATGGTATTCAATTGATGTGGCTCGAGGACGAGCCACAATTTTTTGTTGGGGGCCATATGGCAGGCCATTTGGAAGCGCAAGGTGTGCAAATCGAGTGGATGGTGTGAAAGATGAAGGATGGTGCACAAGACAAAACATGGTGTGCAAATTGAAGGGTAGTGCACAAGGCAGAGAAGTCGGTAAAGATTCTGATTGGTCATTATTTTGTAGTTTTTGGTCCAAGTAGTTAGAAAGTAGTTAGAAGTGGCCCATTTTGTAAAGGCACAAGCCTATATATAGAGTTAGAAATGTAGTAGGAGATATCAAGAATTCAATCTTAGAAGGAAGCGAAGGATGATATCGGGGATCTTGTCTGGGATTGTCTTTTGAACATTTGTGTCTTCTATTTCAGTTTTGTCTTATGAACTTGAGAATATATATTTGGAACATGTTTTGATGCGCATAAGTAATATGACATGTGCGGATGATGTTGTAACCACTGTGTGTGGATCTATGATGTTATGTTTTTCACTTTTACTATTTTCATTATGCGATCGAAATGAATAGTTGATGCAATATGGTTTATGTTCTTGAATGATACGATGTCTGTGCACTCTGAATGATGTTATGTTTGTCGATTTGTTTATGAATGAGTATAATGATGCAATCTAATGTGAATGGTCATTGATGCAGTTGAAATAAATGATGATAAAACCCTCACCTAAACCTCAGGTTAATATTGCAATTGTAAGAGCATAGTGTGAAATAAGGTGTGCAATTCCTCCTCCTTACTGTGGAAATGTGGTTCCGACAGCTCTCCCTCGAACATCTCGGGTGAGACTTCATATGCTTCGCAGGTGTTGTTGGACAGGGTAAAACCTATCTGGCCCGGTGCTCAGGGAGATCGTGGAATTTAGGGGTTTCGAAAGAATGTGAACCCTTATTGACAGATATGTGTCAACATTTTCCATAAATAACTCTTTTTCATTGGAGTGTTCCTCAAATGAACAATGAGCACCTGCAACTATTTATGAACCCTGCAATATTCCCATGATTGCATGGATGACCATCGATATATAGCAGGCTATTTTTGGTATGTTTCCTAAATTACAACCATTCATGAACATATTATACATGGTAATACTATGTTTATAATATTTGATATTTTTCAAGTAATCATATCGACTATAAAGAGGAACAAAAAATGGCATAAAAAGTGGCATAATTGCTATTGTTTGTTTAGGAGGAACAAACACATGTGAAAGGATAAATAACCCACAATTTGTAGCATCTATTTAAACTTTGTGATCATGTAACTGTTATCAAAATAAGAGAATTTCATCCCAACATTAGTCATGGGAAGGGAAGATGGCCAAGGGCTATACAAAGCAGTTTTACTAGTTTGGTATTTACTTTGTAGATGGATGGGAAGAGTGAAGTCATCACTACCCTACAACAATTGAACTGGACTTTGTCTATTCTTGGAAAAATTTTCTCTTAGCTCATACAAATTTTTGGATATCCATGTACAGATGTTTTGGGTAGTATTGATATCATACATTGTCTCACTAGAACTCTCAGTTAACTCAAAAAAAGGAGAGAGGGCGTTCAATATCCCTAAAAAATTCAATGCACAATTATTCAAATTCACATGAAAAGAAAACATAAATTCAAATATATAATCAAGTTATAAGTAAATATGCACTTATTGGTGACGACAATAGAGAACTTAAACATTAAACGATGTGGAATGAGTTGGAATTTGAAGAATATGCCATTTGACTTATTGGTATGTTTTCTCCCACAATTGGGTGAAAAATACAATCAATACATGTCTTCATTCTTAAAAATATAAATTGGGAAACATACAATGTTTTGTTCCCATAAAAAATTATAGGTGCACCAGTGTGACTTAATAAAAGAAACACATTGATTTTCTAGTTATATATGTGCACCAATAAAACCTACACAAGAACCTTCACAAAGGACAAACCTCAGTATAGTATTAATTGTGGAATATTACACTTCTATTTTTTGTGTCTTGTTGCATCATTGGTGCGCATATGTCATTGATACACATTGGTGTGCTATTATCTACTCAGTGCACCACTATATTGAAAAAAGTTGTGTAAATATAAATGTTTAGTTTTACTACAGTTTATACAGTGTGCTTGTATGATTCAAGTGCATCAGTGAGCTATGTATCTGAGTTGCACAATAAAATACAAATTTCAAAAAACAAAATTATATGTGTGTTTATCATCAATGGGATGAAATATTAAATGAAAAAAAGAGTAGGAAGTTAATTTTAACACAATCAGCTTATAACTAAAATAAAACCCTAATCCCTAAACCATTTTTGGCCAAAACTTTGAGGAGTGACTTATGCAAGAGAGTTTTATCAAGGAAATGGTGTGTTTGTATGATTCAAGCACATCGGTGCACAACATGTCCTAGTTGCACATCGATATGTGTGTGTGTGTGTGCACGTTTATCATCAATGGGATGAAATATCAAATGAAAAAAAAAGAGTGAGAATTTAATTTTAAGACAGTGATCTTATAAATAAAAGAAATCCCTAATCTCAAAAAATTGGGGAGTGACTTATGAAAGATAGGTTTACCAGGGAAGAGTTTAGAGAGACATATTTTTTTGCATAGAAATTTTGTAAGGGATCACCATACAACTATATAGATGAGACATTTCAAGTAAGTTTTCCTTCAATAGAATAAAAAATGACATAAATTTTATGAGCTTTTTTAGGAAAATAGAGAATATAAGAGTTACCTTCAATGTTGCAAACCTTTTTGTTCTTCTTCCCTCAAAGTTACCTTCATCACTACAAACCCTAGGGTTCTTCTTGCTTCCTTTTGTTTTCTATTTCACAATAAGATTTGATTTTTACCAATCCTAACTCCTTGGTTATATATATAGTAGTATATGGGGATTTGGGTCACTCTTGGAATTAGACCATAATGCATTTCAATTTGACATGACCTGTATGGACTGTCCCTACCGGGATTTTTTTTAGAAACACTTACAAAATTTTCGATGCATATTTAAAGTAAATCTACACCAGTGCACTTTGCTTATAATGCACATTGTTTTTTGATGACGAAAAAAAATGATAAGAAATTAAATGGTGCACATATAGAAATACGTAAGCAACGGTGCACACATATGTTGACGATGCACCATTTAAATCAGTTTTATTTAAAAATTGTAAAACCATTGGTAGTGTGTATGATACATATAGTGTGCATCGATGCATTATATCATATAAGGCGCACTAGTGTGAAATTTAAGTAACGTGTGCAATATTTGTCCCAAATAATTTTTTCCCTAAAATTATTTGCTTATTGTGTAAAAAATATGTTATAATTCATGTGTTCCATTATGCAAGGTGTTCATCGGTTAAAATATGGCCCGTAAAAGGTCACCAAATAAAAATCACAGCAAAGGGAGCGAGGGAAACACTTCTGACACAAGTAACATGGAAAGTTTTTTGTAATTTTAATATGAAATAAATATATTAGAATTATCTGTATGTTTTAATTATGTGTATTGGATTATGTGTTTCATGTAAAGATCAAATTGTTATCAGATAAATCTACTCAATCGGAATCAATCCAGATCTCCCTAGTCCAAGTGGATCTAGAACAAATCAAATACTGAATATAATCTACTTTCCTAGATCAATCAGAAATGAAAAGCAATAGATAGATCGCTTACCTGTAATATGCAAATCCTCTTCTCTCTTTGTTGATCCAAGCTCCTAGAATCTTTAGATCTTCGGTTGCAAAATCCTGTAAAGCAACTGGAAACAAGTAAACAGCATATGCGTATCCAAACATATAATTGATCTAAGCTAACAGTTAAGGAAGAAACCTCTAAACATTATTAACAACAACAATGTTTATGGAAAGAGGTTTGTATTAATGTAATCAAGGAGATACATAGAATTACAATGAGAAGGAACATCACAACCTAGTATTAACATTGTAATATTCCATCTAACAATCCAAGCCAAATCCTCCAAAGCAAGATAGTAAGCCACCTAGAAATTACACGAGCATAAAAGTACCATAGTCCTTCCTCTCTTCCAAATGGAGAGAGGGTTTAATTTATAAGGATAAAGGGATAGAATAGGTTGAGGATTAGGAGGAGGGGTCTAAGGGATTTTCCCTATAGGTTAGGAATTGAATGCCACCTCACCTAAATGATAGAGATAGACAATCCACCTCATCTACCTTCGAGAAGGGTCTCGAAGCTCTGTTTGTTTCCCTCAAAATTCCACCAGCGCACTTAATAGGAAGGAAAAAGGGAACGTCAGCACTCCTAGTAGTCGGATATAGAGCGTCAGCAGCGGTGCACCTAGCATGAAGGGAAAAAGCACCTTCAGCGCACCTATCATGAAGAAAAAGATGACCGGCCTTCCAAAATAGGGAAAAAGGCAGGAAGAACTCAATCTCAATCAACTTTAGAAGAGAGATTCTGGGTTCGATCCCCAGTATGGTCGCCAAATTTGTTATCGGATAAATCTACTGAATCGGAATCAAGCCAGATATCCCTAGTCCAAGTGGACCTATAACAAATCAAATACATAATAAAATCTACTTTTCTATATCAATCAGAAATGCAAAGCAACATATAAATTGCTTACCTGTAATATGCAAATCCTCTTCTCTCTTTGTTGATCCAAACTCCTAGAATCTTTATATCTTCAGCTACAAAACCCTGTAAAACAAGTGGAAACAAGCAAACAATATATGCATATCCAAACATATAATTGATCTAAGCTAACAATTAAGGAAGAAAGCTCTAAACATTATTAACAACAATAATGTTTATGGAAAGATATTTGTATTAATGCAATCAAGGAGATACATAGAATTACAATGAGAAGGAACATCACAACCTAGCGTTAACGCTGCAATATTCCATCCAACAATCCAAACCAAAGCCTCCAAAGCAATATAGTAAGCCACCTATAAATTCCACTAGCATAAGAGTACCATAGTCCTTCCTCTCTTCCAAATGGAGATACGGTTTAATTTATAAGGCTAAAGGGATAGAATAGGTTGAGGATTAGGAGGAGGGGTCTAAGGGATTTTCCCTATAGGTTAGGAACCGAATGCCACCTCACCTAAATGATAGGGATAGACATCCACCTCATCTACCTTCGAGAAGGGTCTTGAAGCTCCATGTTTTTCCCTCAAAACTCCATCGGTGCACTTATTAGGAAGGGAAAAATCATCGTCGATGCTCCTAGCAGTGGGAGATAGAGCGTTAGAAGTGGAGCACCTATCATGAAGGGGAAAAGCACCTTTGGCACACCTAGCATGAAGGAAAAGACTGCTGACCTTCCAAAAGAGGGAAAAAGGCAGGAAAAACTCAATCTCAGTCAACTTTAGCAGAGAGATTCTGGGGTCGATCCCCAGTATGGTCACCAAATTTGTTATCGAATAAATATACTCAATTGGAATCAAGCCAGATCTCCCTTGTCCAAGTGGATATAGAACAAATAGAATACAGAATACAATCTACTTTCCTATATCAATCAGAAATGCAAAGAAACATATAGACCGCTTACCTATAATATGCAAATCCTCTTCTCTCTTTATTGATCCAAGTTCCTAGAATCTTCAGATCTTCAGCTGAAAAACCCTGTAAAGCAAGTGGAAACAAGTAAATAGCATATGTGTATCCAAACATATATCTGATCTAAGCTAACAGTTAAGGAAGAAAGCTCTAAACATTATTAACAACAGCAATGTTTATGGAAATAGGTTTGTATTAATGTAATTAAGGAGATACATAGAATTACAATGAAAAGGAACATCACAAGATAGCCTTAACGCTGGAATTTTCCATCCAACAATCCAAGACAAATCCTCCTAAGCAAGATAGTAAGCCACCTACAAATTCCACCAGCATAAGAGTACCATAGTCCTTACTCTCTTCCAAATGGAGAGAGGGTTTAATTTAAAAGGCTAAAGGGATAGAATAGGTTAAGGATTAGGAGGAGCGGTCTAAGGGATTTTCCCTATAGGTTAGGAACCAAATTCCACCTCACCTAAATGATAGGGATAGACATCCACCTCATCTACATTTGAGAAGGCTCTCGAAGCTCCATTTTTTGCCCTCAAAATGCCACCGACGCACTTAGTAGGAAGGGAAAAAGCAACATCGGCACTCCTAGCAGTGGGAAACAGAGCGCTGGTAGTGAAGCACCTAGAATGAATGGAAAAAATGGCTTCGGCACACCTATCATGAAGGACAAGAGCGCTGACCTTCCAAAAGAGGGAAAAAGGCAGGAAAAACTCAATCTCAGTCAACTTTAGCATAGATATTCTGGGTTCTATCCCCAAAATGATCGCCGAATTTGTTATTGGATAAATATACTCAATCAAAATCAAGCTAGATCTCCCTAGTCCAAGTGGATCTAGAACAAATCAAATACAGAATACAATCTACTTTCCTATATCAATCAGAAATGCAAAGCAATAGATAGATTGTTTACCTATAATATGCAAATCCTCTTCTCTCTTTGTTGATCCAAGCTCCTAGAATCTTCATATCTTCAGCTGCAAAACCCTGTAAAGCAAGTGGAAACAATTAAACAACATATGCATATCCAAACATATAATTGATCTAAGCTAATAGTTAAGGAAGAAATCTCTAAACATTATTAACAACATCAATGTTTATGGAAAGATGTTTGTATTAATGTAATCAAGGAGATACATAGAATTACAATGAGAAGGAACATCACAACCTAGCCTTAACTCTGCAATATTCTATCCAACGATCCAAGCCAAAGCCTCCAAAGCAAGATAGTAAGCCACCTAGAAATTCCACCATCATAAGAGTACCATAGTCCTTCCTCTCTTCCAAATGGAGAGAGGGTTTAATTTATAAGGCTAAAGGGATATAATAGGTTGACGATTAGGAGGAGGGGTATAAGGGATTTTCCCTATAGTTTAGGAACCGAATTCCACCTCACCTAAATGATAGGGATAGACATCCACCTCATCTACCTTCGAGAAGGGTCTCGAAGCTCCGTGTTTTGCCCTCAAAATGCCACCGACACACTTATTAGGAAGGGAAAAAACACCGTCGACGCTCCTAGCCGTGGGAGACAGAGTGCTGGCAGTGGCGCACCTAGCATGAAGGACAAGAGCACTGACCTTCCAAAAGAGGGAAAAAGGCAGGAAACACTCAATATCAATCAACTTTAGCAAAGAGATTCTGGGTTCAATCCCCAGTATGGTCACCAAATTTGTTATTGGATAAATCTATTCAATCGGAATCAAGCCAGATATCCCTAGTCCAAGTGGATCTAGAACAAATAAAATACTGAATACAATCTACTTTCCTATATCAATCAGAAATGCAAAGAAACAGATAGATTGATTACCTGTAATATGCAAATCCTCTTCTCTCTTTGTTGATCCAAGCTCCTATAATCTTTAGATCTTCAGCTGCAAAACCCTATAAAGCAAGTGGAAACAAGGAAACAACATATGTGTATCCAAACATATAATTGATCTAAGCTAACAGTTAAGGAAGAAAGCTCTAAACATTATTAACAATAGCAATGTTTATGGAAAGAGATTTGTATTAATGTAATCAAGGAGAAACATAGAATTACAATGAGAAGGAAGATCACAACCTAGCCTTAATGCTGCAATATTCCACCCAACAATCCAAGCCAAACCCTCCAAAGCAAGATAGTAAGCCACCAAGAAATTCCACCAGCATAAGAGTACCATATTCCTTCCTCTCTTCCAAATGGAGAGAGGGTTTAATTTATAAGGATAAATGGATAGAATATGTTGAGGATTAGGAGGAGGGGTCTAAGGGATTTTGCCTATAGGTTAGGAACCAAATGCCACCTGACCTAAATGATAGGGATAGACATCCACCTCATCTACCTTTGAGAAGGGTCTTGAAGCTCCATTTTTTCCCTCAAAACTCCATCGGGGCACTTAGTAGGAAGGGAAAAAGCACCGTCAGCGCTCCTAGCAGTGGGAGATAGAGCGTCGGCAGCGGTGCACCTAGCATGAAGGGAAAAATCACCTTCGGCGCACCTATTATGAAGGACAAGAGTGCCGAGCTTCCAAAATAAGGAAAAAGGTAGGAAAAACTCAATCTTAGTCAACTTTAACAGAGAGAAACTTGGGGATTAGGCAAATGGTTAACACATGGATCAAGAGTACAAGATTTCGGTGTAACACAAATTTAAGGAAACTCTATACGATTGTCCATGATTTGAGCGAAGAAGAACAAAAAAGATTTAAGAAATTATTACAAATTGAGGAATTGTGTGGGTCAACGTGTTTTTATTTACTTCTTACTAGAAATGCTTCTAAATAATAATTGCTATCATGTTTCACTCTTTGAGTTTCAAATTTGTTGAATGGTTTGCATGGATGAAGAGTGAGGAAATAGGATGCCCTAAAAATATAATTTTTTAAAATAAGAAGAATGTAAATGATGATGATTTGGTCATCATTTCAACTAGAGTGGTGTTGGAAGTTAATGAGAGGAGGAAAAAGTTTTAGAAAACTTTGATGGATATAGTGGAAAGAGCATATATATGTACTTTTCATTTATAGTACAAAAATCAATAAAATGGCCCTAAGGATCTGGTTATAAGTAAACTACATGAAGTGTTTCCATAGTAGTGGGCACTGAGCCCGATGAGACTTGCAATGGAAAAAACATACAACAACAAAAAATCATCTTTAAAAGGTATTATTGGTAAAACGTTTTTCTTTAATATGTACATGCTAGTCCAAAAAATACTTTGTTAGTATTTTTGCTACGCTTATTTTCATATAAATATTTGTTGTTTTTTTCATTGTGCTTTTTCGTTTCTCAGGTAGATTGCTAAAATTCCAAAACATGAACAACGTGATATCTGAAATATGTTTGTAGGAATGTCAAAAAAGGTGTACCATGAGATGGTCAAAGAAATGAACATAAATACATTGCAAGGGAGGCCATCCCAACAACAACGTGCATCAAATGAATGCAATCATTGCTTTATTTTTAATGTGCATAGAGTTTTATTATCGCATGAAATACTACTTTTCAATTTTTTTGTTGTAGCAGAAACAAAAAGAAAATGGCACCCATTCAACGCATCATGCAAGATGACAAGGAAAAAATGAGTTCACCGCAAAGTTTGTGAGTACTTGTGTTTTGCTTTTAATTTCATATTTTATGTGATGTTCATATCATAATTTATTTAAAATATTACATGGATGTTTTATAACAAGTGCTAACTAGTGATCAAGATTTATCTTATCATTTGAATGACAATTGATTAAGTAAGGTTTGTGAGTATATGTTTGGGTATCAAGGGTTAATTGAACAATTTGTAACTAGCTATATTGTTTTATACCATCCGCTGTTTTATAATTAATGGAACAATGAGAAAAATTTAATTATATCTATGTTTTTTATGGCGTATGAAACTCATAGGAAACAAAGTATGGATAGCATCCAACTGAGGATTTATTAACAATCGGCATGAGGAATGGTTTCAAAAATGTGCCTGAAGTTTATGATTCACTGGTTGAACTGGTGCATTTATTCATTTACGCACTTATGCATGCTATATTAACTATAAATGTATATATACTCCATTGGTTCCTTTTATCCAAAATATATGCGGCGATGCTCATTGGTATACTATACACACTATTGCTTATTGGGATAGTATACACATTAGTTAAATTTTATTACAAAATGTGCAATAGTGCACTAATACAACATTTGCATCGGTGCATTTAAATATAAAAACACATCATTTATTTAAAAAATATTTGAGACACCATTGCATTTAGGATAACACACCGATGTCATTAAAATGTAATATATGCACTAGTGTGTGTGCATTAAAACATACCAATGGATGCGTTGGAAATGAATGTGCACACTAGTTATGTCACTATACTATATAAGAACAAGTGTGTTTTATTTATAATGTATCCATCAATGTGTTCTATTTAAAATATATGTATTAGTTTGCTGGAATTGTGTGTACGCATCGGTGTGATTTAGTTATAGAAGACACAATAGTGTGTTATAGAAATTTAAAGCACCGAATAAAAAACATCTACTAAAACCTTTGGTTTCCCATATTTTTTTAGTTATAGTGAATATTCATTATAACCTCCACAAAAACCTCCACTACCAGAAATTGATGTTGTAGTGAAATTTTTTTGGACAATTTTCTCCCATCTTATGACATTAAAAACCCCTTCTATAACCTCCGCTAGAAGGTTTTTTCCTTGTAGTGATTAGAACATGGATAGAAACGAGGCTTCAAATATTCCCTAGGAGAGGGCACACTAAACTTATCTAAACCTATAATAAACCCAATTTCTTGATGTCCAAAACCTGCATTGGTCCCTGATAAACATGGACGAGAAAGATGGTTTAAATCCACCCTAGGAGAGGGAATATTTGGTTTTTTTGGATCTACAATAGAAGCATGTGTATGCAACCGTATATCATCATTAATGGTGAGTGAGTGTGGATGAACCAAATCATGAGGGATATCACCAGGAATAGATCCTCCAAGTTCTTCAAAATTTATACTTCCCTCATTAAAAAAGTCATATATGGGATATACAAAAAATTTCCAATAATCGACATCCATACTATGATCAAAATGGGGAAATACACATCATTATATCCATGGTAACCATCTTCATCAGAAAAAATAACCTCAATCCTATCATCTTCAAAAAAATGGTTTTCAACAACAAAAGAGAAAAGAAGTCTCACCTAACCCTCATCATTATGGGGAGAAAAAGGATAAGTATCAACCATACCTTCAACAACCACATCTTGAATATCATATTCTTGATATTCATGGATCTCTTCGACAAAATCTTCTTCATGTTGTTTCAAATTTATAACAACCAATGGATGTAGACCCTCAAGGATTTTTTGTTGTACATGTTCCTCTTCCTGTGGAGGGGCAACTAGATTTCCCACAAATTCTTCTCCAAGATTAGGATCCAACCTCTTACAAAATATCTTGAGAAAATTTACAAGTGAAGGTATTCCCTTATGAATAAATCCCTCTTACCAATCTTATACAACATTGTTATTGCCCAAGAGAGACATCAAGAACATCTTCAATTTAACGTCTTCATGTATCTCATCTAATTTTAAAAGAGATTCCACGAATGATGCAATATGCAACTCAACTGAGTCCTCATATCCATGAAATATTAGGATTTACTTATCCCAATCATCATTTTGAAACTGAATTAGGTACCCTGGAATATCGATAAATCCGATGAATTAAACCAACTGAGCATCCAAGGTACCTCAAGCAATGCCATATCACTTTTCAATATTTAAACTTGAGGTATCTAAGATTAAAAATGCATTAAATAATACCTCGTACCAATATCAAAATTGTGGAGTCACCAAGGTGAACATGAAATGCCTTCAACTACTGCTTGTTTCACCCTACAAACAATAAGTATTCAAAATATGCAATATCAAAGGATTTGTCCTTTCATGGAGTTTCCATGTGAGAAGAGGACTTCACAATTGTAACCTATCACAAAATATCAAGAACTTTGATATTCAAATTTATGAGAAAAGGGATTTATCCCTGGAAATAACGCCAAAAATGTTATCGTGCAAATTAGCAGGTGTAGTTAAAACCCCAAATATTGTTGCTAGCCCATTGTAACTAAGAGGTGTTACCAATTGTAACCTTGATAACCATCTCTATGAAATTTTGGTTGAAATCATATTCTTCAACTTGAGTGGGAGTCCCTAGGATATGATTGTCAAGTTATGGAAATGAGGGAATATGGCTATTTAGAAAAGTTATCCTTAACAGAATGGGGTTTGGAATGTTTAGGTTTTTAGAATAGGTGATGGAGAGACCCGGATATCAACGTCAATATCCAAATAGGTAAATGGATTCATGGTGAATCAAATGCTAAGTGAGGCCAAGAATAATACCCTTCAAGAGTTACCCTACTTCCTTCAAAGGTTAGGGATCGAGAAATTAGTCACTTACCCAATGAGGATAAATAGTGGAATTCAAGGTATACAAGAGGGATATCCTAATGGAGGAAATCCCTAACCACCCAAGATCAACTATGGATAAGGTAAATACATTAAACCCATTGCCAATAAATCCAATACTATGCAAGAAAAATAATAAAACACTTACCCAAATCAACAAAGGAAAATGTGTGATCCAAGAGCCCAAGATGACCTCCTTGCAAGAGTTATCAACAACTATTCATTAGATAGAAGTTGAGAGGTTTGTAGAAGACTTTAAAATCCCACCATTAACCCTTAACCACAAGCAATAGAGCCAAGAATAGAAGGTCTCAAGAATTGACAACACTTCCACAACATACAAATAACCCTTAACACAATAAATGCACAAAAGAAAGATATATCTAAAAAGCTCCAAAATATAGAGAACTCTCAAAGTCCAACCATGAAAATGAAATGGGGAAGTATCTCTCTATTTATATGAGAGAAAAAAACTTCCTTTATAATAGAATATTACTTGTTTCCTTAGATTTAGCCTAGGGTGACCTAAACTAATAGAAATCCCCACTTCAAGCAATTAACTCTTAAACAATACAATAATAAAATGTGGTCAAATTAGAACATGTGTACAATAAGTTGATACATGGCCCCCCTAACAAATGGTAAAGCTTCCAACAAACAAAAGAATAAGTGGTTGGTGAAGAATCCACATGGCCTCCAAATTCCCCATCTAAGGATATGCTCCAAGGAACACCCACAGGACCACCTCAAAGAAATATCTTAATGGCGTCTTCAACCCACCAAGTGCTCCAAGAAACCAAATTGTTTCCACATTAGCCTCCAAAGGATTCTCTCAAGATTACTTGTTCTCTAAGTAATGTATTCAAAGGGGTCTGAAAAACTTAATGTGTGTCCACTTGGAAACTTAATATTTTAAATAATGCCCCTTTATCAACCAATATAAGTTAGAAAAACCTCCAAAAAACAAAGAACCCCAACATGGAAACCATCCAAGGTTATTCTCCAACCATATTCCACATTAGCATCAATCCAATCAAAGCACAAATAATAGGGGGTTCCATATGAAGTATAACCCCAACCTAATCCTTCAAGGGATTCTCCAAGGTGGACACTCCACATACAAGTCCACTTGCAAACCAAATAAAACTCTGAAAGGGGGAGAAGGATGCTCCACAACAAGGAAACATATATATAGAAGTGCCTCATCAAATTTTACTAGTTTTCTTCCACAATTCCTTGGGATGAGGTGTGCATATGATATAGGGATGAGGAAAGCCTCCCTCAAGTTCTTGAGTATATGCAAATAAAATCAAGCAATTGAATATCTATCACCAAAAGAGAGGATGTTTCCTCCTCACAGCTATTTCCAAATCTTGATATCTCCAAATGTTGACTCCAAATACTTATATATTGTACTATAAGGTTATGAAAGGGTGGCATCTTTCATGACTAGGGATAATCTGAGGGTCAAAACATCTGTGTTGAGGCCTTCTCATGATGTAATTATTACTAAGGATGAAATTGTATCCCTTATAGTAGTCACATGATGTTAAGATGAATATACTATTGTAGGTTGAAACTATGCCCAAAAACCATGAAAAAACCCCTCCCTTTAACGGTTGTGATGAGACAATAAACACATAGGTGGCTGGAAAGAATATTTGGATATGAAAGAAAACTAATAGTTAAAGTATAATATATGATTAGGGAATAAATATAGTGTCCATATTTAAATAAACCTATTTGTGTGAGGTTGATATTTATATACATGCCTCTTTTTGTGATTGTTGTTGAGTGATTAAATTTGAAATATGCCTCAAAATTTTCCTAGAAGTTTTATCGTTGCTACTATAGAGGATACAATTAAGAGTTGGGACCATCTAAATAGAATTTTTCATAACTAGGAAAAAATATTGTCCACTTATTTTTCTTCTTCTTCTCAAAATACCTTAACAAGTGTTGATGTCATCTAGGGGCCACTTATAATTGTACCCAAAGATCGCAACATGAGCCTACAAATAGTTATGCAAAAGAGATCAAAGTTTATCTAGGAATTCTTATATTAATATATCCCATCAGCATTGGTGCTTAACACAATGGTAAAATCTATTGTTCACCGTCAAATCATATTAGGGTTTCCTATAACTTTCTTAAGAAACATCATACAAAAATGGGTGTAATAGGGTAGATAAGGTCGAACTAGCATATTTCTTGAAAATTTTATCATAGAACTTTTCACAATATTTTTTCTCAAATGGATTTACAAATATGGATGAGGATATTGTACTTTTATATTTTAGGAATAATGAAATCCAAACATAATAAAAAGAATAGGGTTTTTACCTGATGATAAATCTAGTTAGGGTTCTAACGTTTAGGCCACTTGGAATTTCATAACAAGTGCATTCTCCAACTGACTACCATGTGTCACACTAGGAAACAATCCACCAATCAAATAGTATCCTTAACTCAACACTTTTTCACCCATTGATACCTTTAACACATCTCTAGTCCTTGCTTATAACCATGAAATTCAACTTTTACCTACCATGTAATGTCCCTACTTGGAATTTTGGAGAAAATTACAAGTTGGTCAAATTCAAGCTTAACTAGGAATGACTCTAGGGGGTTCAAACTGACACCAAAATGGTCCCATATTTGGAATTAAATTATGTGGTTAGTATTATCACATCCCAATATGACCTTTGAACACTTTGAGTCTTGCTTCAAGCCTATGCAACTTGGTTTGGGGCTAATGAGAGAAAGTGCAAGTTTCCTAGGATAAAGTAGTAAACTAAAATTTCTTCGTTTGGATCCAAATACCACCAAAACTTTACAAATTAAATATGGAAGGAACATATGGGATTTAAAACATAATAAAATACCTTAGACACTCAATTTTTGAATCATAAAACTCATTTTGACATGTTATCCAATTTTGCACAATTTTGGCCAATTTCTAGCTTTGGACCAGTGAAACCCAAGTTGATACAAATGCACCCAAATGAATTCAAATTATGTATGTGTTGATTCTTGGAAAATCCCATGTACCAACAGTAGAGATTCTCCCCTATAACCGCTCCCAATTAGTTCACTTATTGTTTGGTATGGGGAATCCATCTGGTTTACGGTTTGACTACCGCAAAGTTAAGTAATTGTTTAAATTTGTTTTACCAGTTGCAGCCCAATCCACCGTTTATGTGTATTTTTATTTTATGTTTTATAATGATATGCAAGTGCCTAAAATTAAATGCATCTTGATTAGGAAGCAAAGGGTTCACAATGTGGTGCGTAGGTTCTTACCTCTTGTCTTATCTCCTTTGCTCCTAAATCACAGAAAGAAAATAACAGCTAAACTAAACCTATCTAATACTAACTAACCTATCCCTACGGAGAAAGATGATAATTTGTATGAGTAATGTATTGTATTCTATGCATATAGAATCTTACAGATAGCTGATACAATTCATTATACACAGAAAACAATAGAAAAATCAACATAGAGATAGCTCATTGTTTATTTAAACATTCATCACTCATTTGCTACACAAGATTCAAAACAAGGAAATGAAATCATTCACTACTAAGAAATAGTTTAGAGTTAGAAAAATCTCACTAATTGCATAGCCAGCCAATAGATAAATAGTTCTATCTATCCATCCACACAACATGCATTTGAAACTCAACAGCTCCTTCTCCAGCATAAAATTCTATCTTCTTTATCATAATCAAAAATAGTTCCTCTTACAATAAGTATTTCATATAAGCAAGCTAGAAAAGTCCTTTTCTCATTCGATTTCACCTATAGTTATACATTTCCAAATGACCTTTGATCTCCCTGCCCTTTGGGCTTCCTTTACTGTTCGGTTACAAAAGGATTTGTCATCTAGTGTGCTCGCTAATTAAGACAAAAATATAAATATTACAAAATAGGTTTCCTATGCATCAATAAGAAAAAACACTTCAAGTGGACCCGACTAACTCATCAATAAACTGCTTCCATCCAATAGCATTCGTAACAATTTTCTCAAAGTCTAATGGCTCCAAAAAATCTGACAGTGTCTTCGTGCTTGGCAACCTGAGCCTTCATGTTAGCCATTCTAGCTGGAATTACTCGGAGCTGATCTTCCAACCATCAGTTGTTTATTGCTGCTTGAGAAATTACACTTTTGAGCACCTTTTTCATCCAAGATTTTAATCAGTTGTATGCCCAACTCATATTCCTTCAATCTAGCATGCAATTGTTTGAAATGTTCTTCATGTTTAGGAAGCTCATCTAACGTTTTCTTAGAGGATGTTTGGCACCTGTTGTGAGTTGTAAGTACCTTCTCACAAAACTCCATGCATTGGTCCTTAGTTTTCTTGACTGCCTCTACCAACTTCTTAGTAGCTTTATTACCAAAACCTATTAGTTTGTATTCAAGCTGCATTTTCTACAAATATTTGACTGGTGTATTTGCTGGGGGCTCCTTGGTTGTTTCCAACCATGTCAATATTCCTTGAATGATTTCCATGACATTCTGAGTCTTATCTCTTAATTGAGAAGCTATGACTGAGATTTATTCCAATCGAGCTTCTACTTGCCTGACCTCCAAAACCTCCTCT
The DNA here is from genome assembly GCA_001517045.1 of Pseudotsuga menziesii. NCBI lineage: Eukaryota > Viridiplantae > Streptophyta > Pinopsida > Pinales > Pinaceae > Pseudotsuga > Pseudotsuga menziesii. Next base: position 129,583 of record LPNX010134789.1, read on the forward strand.
GCGATCTGGACCTACATCTGATATATTTTGATCCTAAGCATAAGAGCATGCTTTGTCAAATGTGCTATGTATGTTCTTTGTTCATTTGCTACTTTCAACAACACCTCCAACAAGCTCTTTTGAGCCTCTAGTGCCACCACTTGGGCTTCATATTGTCATGCCTTTTGTTCAGCCATAGACTTCTGTGTTTCCAACTCTGCAATTTTATCTTCCAACTCCCCTTTTTCCTTAATCAAGTTCATGTTAGACTGCTTCAAATTGTCCCGTTCTTCTCCTAGTATTTGGTAATATTGCTGCAATGTTTCATAGTCTAAAAGAGTATCTTCATACTTTCTATTGGATTCTTTGCAGACTCTTTCCTCTTTCTTCAAAATTGCTTTCATATCGATCATTTTTCCCTTGAACTACTCAAGGGTCTCTGTGAGTTTGTCAATATTGTGAGCATGCATATGTAGATGGAATGCCCACAGAAGCCATTTGATTCAGATTATCTTCAACATTTTTCACAATTGTTCTCTCTGTGACTGTGGTGACCAAAGGTTGGTCTCCCCTTTTCAGATTCTTTTATGTTCTCCAAATGATTGACTTCATTTTGGGATCAGACTGTATGTCCTCTAGACATGCCACATCATACTCTTTGGATGTGGCAAATGGTACTAACCGCATTTAAAATATGGGAAGATGGCCTCATGTAAGTACAATTCCTGAAGTGGCTGGGGGGTCTTCGGGGTTATCTCGGGAAGGGATCTGCTCTTGGTCTTCACCACCTAGATCTTATTCATTTTTCTTACTTTGTTATTTGGTGTAGTCTTCTAGGTCTTTCCCTTCTAGTACTGGATTCAAAGCTTCCTGAGCTATGGCCTTCTCTAGCTCAGCAATCTTACCTTGGATGGCTTCTTCTTTCTTTCTCTTTTCTTCCCTGGAAGCTTATTCTTCTTCTTCTCATTGTTTTTCCTCATCTAAGAGCTTATTTGCTCCTACTACCAATCTACGAGCACTCTCTTCCTTGTCCTTCTTTGCAGCTTCTTCCTCTTGCTCGTTCGTATTTGGATTGTTGTTGCTGCTCCCTTTAACTTCATAGGTCTTCCTTTCCAAACGCTTGCTCAAACAATCCATGATATAAAAATTCATGTATACTTGTTCCTCCTTGTCTACATAGTCTGTATATTAAAAATTCACCTTATGAGTTGCCATCTTACCTTGGGATTCATTTCAATGAAAGCTCTTTTCTCTGAAATGGAATTTCTCCAGTTCCTTGACAAATTCCAGAGCTCCCTTAACCTTGGAAAACTTGTAGCTTCCCACATAGAATGTTACTGATTGGAACACATCCTTCTTCAAATCAAACAAATAATTCCCAAAACCATCCAGATAAACTTGTCTAACCGCAACCTTGTGCACTATGTAATCAGTTGTGTATTTGGGCATAAATGAGGGGGCTTTGGTTCCCCCATACATCCTTAGATATGAAGCTTCTTAGGAGCAGAAGTAATCCCCATATTCCTTGATGGATTCTAAAGCTCCCTCAAATAAGCATGGAAACTCTTCCAGGAAAATCAGTTGATACAGGGGTCTCAGAAATTCTTCACATCTCAACTGGTAATGACTATGATACTTATGAGCCCCCAGTATCTGGCATGCTGTGTATATAGGGGCTTTTCCCCCTTTCCACATGCATTTTAGTTTCTCAAACTTGTGATGGTGGAGTATGTAGTCTATTAGAAAAGAAGACATGTAAAATTCTGATTTTCTTTGATGCATTTGGACAAGTTCCTGGACACTATATATGCCCAATTAAAAATTCTTCCTTCCATGGCTACATAGTACATAAGTGGTATCTAACCAAAATTATAAAGTTTCCCATCAGCTCTGTCGTAGAGTCTGCTCAACATCAGTGCTATTATTCTGAAAGGAGTCCGAAGATGAGCAGTCTCATACTCTCCATATTTTTTATGTCGGAATGTCTTTACCTCAACCACCATCATCTTCGGTGTGGCTGTATAATCAAGATTTAGCTTTTAACCCATTCTGTTGTCACGTTGATTTCCTTTTCTGGTAAGTTGTAGGATGCTGATATAAATGTAGGTGCAAAATATTCCACTCCCTTATTCTCCTCATCATTTATAATCATCCCTGTGGTATCTACTCTTGGAAATATCCACCCAATGACTTCTACACATGGGATAATTTCTGGTCTTGTAGCCACCTCTGAGTGATCCCAGATCACAATATATTTTCATACAATGCTAGGTCTTCCAACCCTGCCTCTGGGACCTTCTTTTCCTTCAGCATGTGGAACATCTAACCCCACTTGAAATCGAGTTCAACTCCAGTTATGGTCTTCGTATCCTCATAGATGGTTTCTACCCTTTTCACAACTGCTCCTTTGTCCATTTCCGAATCTGAATCATATTCAACCATCTTGGGATTCTTCTTCCCTTTCTTCATCATACTGTTGGATGTGAGCGTTAACTGCAACAACACAAAAAATTTCTTAGTTTTATATTATAAAATGAATTTATGCATTAAACGAAACAATAGAACTGACTGATCATGATATATGCTAAGCAAACTATCCAAACAATCATTAGTATCTTGAACTACCTTGATATCCTTGGCCATTAGGCCAAGACAACAATAATGATCAATGGTTCAAGGCTCGATACTAAAGTGATTATGGATCTAGGCAACCTTGGACACCAAACCCTAGCAAAGAAAAATGCGGTCTCAACTACTACGGGGATTTTCCACACTATCTCCACAAACTCTTAAGGTTCACGACCCAACACCCCCTTCAGTGCTTAGAGCAGTGGTGCCCTAAATCCACCATCTCTGTGTTTAACATACCATGGCTAAAACATAAAACGCTGAAACCCCCAGTGTTTTCTTAAAATGTGGTGACTACTAACACCCAAAAATGAGAAACGGGTCTACTCCATGCTGGCGAGAAGATCATGCTTCTAGAGATTCCTCATATTCTAATAGGTCTTGTGGTGAAATGCCTCTGACTAGACTGGTGAGTATTTGTGGGCAGGTAGGGCAACCAGGGTGAGCTAAAAACATGGATAATATGAATTCTAAAAAGATGCATACGGAAAAACCCCTTTTAAACCTAGAAGATGCCAAATACCTAACCTACACCTGCATAGTGTACCAACGAATGGCAACTCGTAGCTCAAGTAAACCAACCAATAGAAGAAAGTGAATGAAACCTACATGGCAGGCGGGAGGCTAGACACACGGTCAAAGAATGCTCGGTGAAGATGCCATCTGAACTCCATTGGTGACGTGGACGCTCCTAAAGGGGTAAAATGTGCAAACAGCTTCCAACCTTCACCGTAAAACAAATGGTAAAACCCCTTTCCACTCGGTGAATAAATAGGTATTTGAGGGTTAAACACTCGGAGCGGCATTAAAAAACCACATGAGCGAGAAAACATCGTTGGCTCCAAATGTAAGCGCATCGGGCCGGAAATGATAAGTTCACATGGGAACGACCCCAACAACGGTGGCCCAATCAATACGACTCATCTGCAACTACCAGGTCAAAACTTAACAATGCATCTGCATTCTCATTATGGCTCTATCGTCAGAGTCAAATTGGCGAGGAAACAGGCCACCAATCGTCGTAGCGGCTTCGATACTAAAAAACCTCCACTGAAGCGGGACTCACAAGAATTGGGCTATTGATGAGGAAATGTCTCTGTCATAGCGGCAGCACATAGGGAACAAATTCCACAACACCGGGTCTTAAATAAATGGAAACATTCTGAAAACAAAACCATAAGTGTGCCTGTCGTTGCGGCAAGGAACTAAACTCTCCTCCGACACGACGGACGGACTCGACCTGACGACAATTAAAAAATCAAAGAACCCCTTCATTGCAGCTCCTGGTAGTCAAAAAAAATCAAACATGAAAATATAGCTGTCATATCAGGCTTACACTTAAGAACCCTTCCACCACAGCGGAACCAAAATATCAGGAACTTCCCCATCAATCAAAATGGAGCTCCATCCGCCCCCAAAAAAAAAATCTATCCATAGTACCGGCTTAAAAAGTCAGAGAACCCTTCTGCCGTATTAGGATGAAAAGAGATTGGAAACCTTTCCTATATATAAATTAGAAATCATCTACTGTAGTGGCTCGCACATGAAAATCTAACCACTGTAGTGGCTTGAAACAAGAGAGTGCACCCGCCGTTGCAGCTCAAAAATTGATAATTTTCCGCCGTAGCGGCTCTAGACTTAGAAAACATCCGTTATAGTGAGTCAAAAAGACATTTTATCCTTGGTGAAAAACCAAAATCTTTAGATCTTCTTATGATCAAAACAAACCATAAAATGCTGGATTTCAAAGTCAAAGTGTTTAAGGCATAGAACTAGGATTTAAAAAGAGGGGTCATAAAAAAATACAATTTTTTTTTGGGGATATGTTGCAGCAGGAACAATATGAAATAACTTGATGGGTATTAGTACAGACTAATTCATATTAATAATTCTAATACACTTTATAAATTCTTTTTCAACTTAATTTCTACCCTAGGGAAAGAAGGACAAAAACACTAGGAAAATCAATGTTAAAACCCCCAACGGTAGATGACACTTTTGGCTCTCCAAATGTAGTACGAATCTCCCAAATTTAAGAACAAAGTATGGTGATGCATATAATTCATCAATTTGTTTCATTATTCATGGTTATTAATTTTTTCAAACTGGTTATGAGGCGCTACATCTATATGGTAACTTTTAGTGAAATTTCAAGGGGAAATGGTATTAATAACTCGATTTTGTCTAATGAAAAGTCATTCAAGAGCATGGGAATGCAAGCATTTCACACTTGAGTGTCTTGGATTTTGAGCTACAAAGAATATGTTCATGAAAGTAAAAATTCAAACATAATTTATGGCTTCCCCGTCATCATCAAACTCAAAGAAAAATCCTCATACAAATTTGATATACAATTCTTTCAAATGGAATCCAAATACATGAAAACTAGTCATTCAAGAGCATGGGAATGCAAGCCTTTCACATGTGTATTTATGATATTTCTACTTAAGTAGAATATTTACACAATATTACAAATCCATACATAATATAACCAATCTTGGGCATCAAATATACTCATCAAATTGCAATCACCACTCCAACAAGTGTGTCATCAACATGATAGTGTGAGAATAGAGAAGAAGGAATGAGAGAATAGGGAGATAGATGAGAATTCAAAATGTATGGAACTTATAATTGAAACTAAAAGACCTTCATTAATATCCAATTATAGGTCTATATTTCCTCTCCAACAACCAACTTGGAAAGGAATCCAACTCCATCAAAATTGATTCACAAGCAGGGAGAGTGAACACTCATCGTCCAATGGACAAGAAAAAGCTCTCCAAAATTAACAAATGATAAAATTAAATTATACTTCCTAATGACATCATTTTATTAACTTCATGAGGCCTCCTAAGTTCTAATTTCCCTCCATGGGCTTCCTCCAACTCATCTTAGTTGTTTAGTAACTCATATGACACGTGTCTTCCTCTCCATGCTCCAATTTTTTGCCAATTCAAATAGCTACCTAAAACTCCAAAATGTTCCCTCTTGGTGGCTATTGTTATCCCTGTCATTTCATATTTTTCATAGGTATTCAATCAGGTCTGAATTTGTCATAATTGTCGTAGAATATTTCATCATTTGTTGTCATAGAGTGCATGGAATCTCCCTCCAAGTGGCACACATTTTCTTCCAGTCTCTTCCTCTTCCATGGGAGTTACTCTTCTTTATTAATTCAAATTTCTTGGCTCATGATATGATATTTGACACCACATCATCATCCCTTAACTTTACATTACCCATGGATTTAAATTTGGATGAAGATCATGCCAAGTGTGTGGGGAATCGAGTCACCCAAAGGTTCCAAAAGCTTCCAAGTGTCTTCATGCACCAATTCCACCTCATTTTCTTAGAATTTATTATTTATGTGACCCATTTAAATGTGAATATGTTAAACTAAAGTTATTTTGTGTCCCATATCCCCTTTCTTAAAAAATTTATCTTCCCATCTCAACCTAGGGAACTAGTAGGTTAGTGAAACATTATTTGCAAGTAGTCTTATTTGAATGGGTACATGACAATCCTCCCCACCCAAGATCACTTGTCCTCAAGCAATTCCAATTTTGGATGCTACAAAATTTGTTCATCTTCCCAAGTGAAATCCTCAATATTTACTCCTTCCATTGTACCAAGTTATCTCGTATGGTTTTTTTCCTTAATTTTCTTTAGCTTCAATTGTAGTGGCACTCATGTACTGCAATTTTGTGTTTACAAAAGTAAAGATTTGTGGATTTTGCATATTGATATCTCTTATGACATCACCACTAAACACCAAAATATAAATTAATTCCATCAAAACAAAATTTTGACAAATTATATTTACCTCCATATTTTGGAAACCATTTTCTAAAATTTCAACCCATTTTTTCCTCATTGTATACCACTATAATGTCCCTACTTGGAATTTTGGAGAAAATTACAAGTTGGGCAAATTCAAGTTTAAATAGGCATGACTCTAGGGGTTTCCAACTGACACAAAATGGCCCCGAATTTTGAATTAAATGATATGGTTAGTATTAGAACATATAAATATTACCTTTTAACACTTTTATTCTATATTCAAGACTCTTAAACTTGGTTTTGGGCTAATGAGAGAAAGTGCAAGTTTCCTAGGCAAAAATAGTAAACTAGTAATTCTTTGTTTGGCTCCAAACACCATCGAACCTTTAAAAAATACTTATGGAAGGAAAATTGGGATTCAAAACATCATAAAATTCCTCATACATTCAATGGTAGAATCTGAGAACTCATTTTGACATATTATCCAAGTTTGCACAATGTTGGCCAATTTCTAGCTTTGGACTAGTGAAACCCAAGTTGATACAAACGCACCCAAATGACTTAAAATTATGTATTAAAGGGATTTATAGGTATTAGGAAATCCTAATTCATATTATTAATTCTCATACACTTTACAAATTCTTCTAAAACTTTCTTTTGGCCCTAGGGAAAGAAGGACAAAAACACTAGGAAAATCGATGTTAAAACCCCCAAAGGTAGATGACACTTTTGGCTCTCCAAATGCAGTATGACCCTACCAAATTTCAGAAAATAGTATGGGTATTAATATAAGTCATAAATATATTCAATTATTCATGGTTATTAATCTTTTAAAACTGGTTATGAGGCACAACATCTATATGGTAACTTTTAGTGAATTTGCTTAAGGGGGAATGGTATTAATAGCTCGATTTTACTCATGAAAAGTAGATTGAATGGATCAGATCATTACATGAAATAAAAATAACATAAAAAAAATTCAAATTTATTCCCCAACATCTTTAAACATCATATCAATTCCTTCATACAAATCCGATATACCACTCTTTCAAATTGGAAGCCAAATACATGAAAACTAGTCATTCAAGAGCATGGGAATGCAAGTATTTCACACTAGATTTTCTTGGATTTATATATACATATAATATTTTAATTAAATTAAATATTCATATATAATTTATGGATTCCCCATCATAATAAAACTCATATAAAATTCCTCATACAAATCTGATATACAACTCTTTCAAAATGGAATCCAAATACATGAAAACTAGTCATTCAAGAGCATGGCAATGCAAGCCTTCACACATGGATTTTTGATATTTTGAATTACAAATAATATGGAAAAAATATTACAGATCCATAAATCATATATCCAATCTTGTTCATAAAATACACTCAAAAAAGTGCAAGCACCACTCCAACAAGTGTGTCGTCAACATGAGAGTGTGGGGGAAAGGAGAAGAAGGAATGAGAGAATAGGGATATAGATGAGAATTAGAACTGTATGGACCCTCAACCTAAAACTAAAACACATTAAATAATATAAAATTATAGTTATTAATTTCCTCTCCATCAACAAACTTTTAAATGAATCTAACTTTCTCGAAAATGGTTCACAAGCAGGAAGAGTGAACACTCACCGTGCAATGGACAAGCAAAAATTATCCAAAATGACAAATACCAGTTAAAAAATGATAGAAATAAATTATACTTCCTCATGAAATAATTTTATTAACTTCATGAGGCTTCCTAAGGTCTAATTTCCCTCCATGGGATTCCTCCAACTCATCTTACTGGTTTAGTAACTCATATGACACTTGTTTTCCTCTTCATGCTCCAATTCTTTCCCCATTAGAATGGCTGCCTATAACTCCAAAATGTGAACTCTTGGTTGATACTTTTATCCCTTTCATTTCATATTTTTCATAGATATTCAACCAAGTCTGAATTTTTCATACTTGTCATATAATCTTTCATCATTTGTTGCCATAGAGTGCATGGAATCTCCTTGCAAGTGTCACACATTGTCTTCAAGTATCTTCCTCTTCCGTGGGAGTTACTCTCATTTACTAATTCGAATTCCTTGTCTTGTGATATGTTATTTTACACCACATCATCCTCCCATAATGTTACATTACCCATGAATTTGAATTTGGATGAAGATCATGTCAAGTGTGTGGGGAATCTGGTCACCCAAAGGCTCCACAAGCTTCCAAGTGTCTTCCTGTACCAATTCCACCTTATCTTCTTAGAATTTATTATTTATGTGACCCTTTTAAATTTGAATATGGTAAACTAAAGTTCTTTTGGGCCCCATATCCCCTTTATTACAAAATTTATGTCTCCATCTCAATTACCTAGGGAACTAGTAGGTTAGTGAAACATTATTTGCAAGTAGTCTTATTTGAATGGAAACATGAAATACCATACATAGAAATTGATAATTATAGACGTGCACAAAAAAATAGTCTTCCCTAAAAAAAGGATAGATATATTCTGAATGGAAATCATGTATGTCTATTTCAAGTGAAAAAAGAAAAGAAAAAAGGAAAAAACAATCTTACTTGACTTGGTTTTTAAGAAGAGTGAATGTATAAATGGGATATATCTCATTCTAATGTGTATTCATGTTCACACTTGTGCATGTAAAAGATGGCCCATAAGGTTAAAGCCCAGCCCACCAAAATTGCAAGTAGGCTATCCCATCATGTCCTGATAAAGCTCAGTGTCTTAGAATTGCTGTAAAGAAGAAACATAGAATGGACATACTTACTATTTTGGAATGAGTTTGAGACAGGATTGCAGCCATAAGATAAAGGAAAGTCTCCTTGAAAGAAATCCACCACTCCCATGAGTGTTAAGAGGAAGAGGAGGGCCATCTCTCTAGTGACCATAGATCATGATTCTCCAACTTCTAAAACCAATAAAGCCAAAAGAAATCTGGATTTCAAAGGAAAGCAAGAGGAGGCTCTAGCACAAGGTAAATTTATACTCAACCTACCTTACTCAAACTCTGAAGATGAACAGGAGCAGGAAGTTGACCTAACAAAGCAAGTTGTAGCTGAGCAAGAGGAGTTTCCCTCACCTTACACCAAGGGAGGGTCAAGGTTAACCAATAGAAGAGGGTTCCTCTAGCAAACATAGGTCCTAGAGAATCAACCAGCTACTAGGGAAGATATATGAACTAGAGGTCTTAGATAGAGAAATCAAAAGAACCAATGCAAGATTAACCAAAAGAAACACTGAATTGCATGATTCTCTTCTAGAAATGAGAGGGATGTAATTCCTGCTGCAAAAAAAGGAATCTGATATTTATGAAGGACAATGCTAGGATCTACAGGATGATCAAACTATTGAGGTTCCATATGAATAATTCAAACCCTAACTCTCAAGTTCACCTTGCGTTGGAAACCCTAGCAGAGGAAGCGATAAGCCTTCAGGATCCAGAGGCATCCCATGATGTTGCTGCAATTCCAAACCCTATGCAGGTTGAAGAAGTGCCAGACGGTCAGAAGTAAAGCTGTAAAAGGGTGATTAAAATAATGATTAAATTTTGCAGAAACAGAGCTTTCGGTGGCTTAGGCGAATGCATCATCTATTCATTAGCCACCGAAAGCAGAGCTTTCGGCAGCTTACAGACCCAGAATTTTGTTTTCTTGGCCACTGAAAGCACAAAATAGTACAGAAACACATGCTTCCACACAGCACCCACTTTGGTTGATCTAAGGACCTCATGGATGAGTTATGAAGTTAAAAATTAATTAAAGGCACCAATGGCTTGGTTCTGTTCTAATTTTGAAGGTGCCAACGAAGTGAAGTGGGTCACAAACCCTACCTACGTTGACAAACTGTAAAAAGTGTGAAAAAGTGTTGGAGTTAGCTAGATTAGCACTTAAGTTAGGGGTTTTGACCTGATTTTTGCAAAAACAGTTATGTTATCTATTTTTAGTAAATTCAATCCAACTTTTGAGGATCTGAAATAAATTTTGTAAAGGCTATAATGCCTATAACTAATGTTGAAGGAGAGGTTCGACTTTGGAGCTTGTTAGACACTTATTGTACTCAAGCTTCTCATGTGCTTCACCATTTAATATAGCCTATTTTTCCATTATATGTTCAGGTTCCATCTCTTTTCTATTTTGTACTTGTGCTTGGATGTTTGATTCAGGTTTATTCTTTTTGTCCAACACTAGATAGCTATCATCCTATCTCTATGTTGATGAGTTGAATTGCAAGTATCTTTCCTTGTTATGATTATCTATTCATATGTAAGTTCCTTATATATGAATCTGCTAGCATAGTGAGTTCTTCATTTATTCACCTTTAATACAAACCCTCTGAACATTGATAGTTACAAGCCTTATCTATTTGATTGGGTATTAAGCATGTCTTGAGTGAGTGAGGTCTTATTGGTCATTTGACTTGATCCATTTAGAAAACCATTAAAAATATTGAAGTTACCAGGCATCCTAGAGCTACAACCTAGAGGAGTTTCTTGGAGAGCTAACAAATTGGCGACATTGCCAAGGAGAGGCGATTGAAGCTCATCTTCCCTGGGGGACGACATAGATCCTACTTTAATGATAGACAAAGTCTGGACACCATTTTGGTTCTAATCATCTATTTGGAAACTCCCTTGGAATAAGGTGGCTTCAAGAAGACCAAGTACCAGAGAAAACCCTCAAGGGCCAACCGTAACACCTATTTCAAATCCAGAAGAGATTTTAAGAAGAGCAAGGTCTTCACTAAGACAGACCTCCAGAGCTGCAAGGGGAGCCACCTCAGGTATTTCCATAGGTATTTCTATTGTTATATCAAATAGACATCCATTTCAATCTTCTTCTGCTCAAACATATAATTCTCAGGAATTTATAATTGAATCAAAAAAATTTAGGGTTGAGGAATCTTCGAGCACTACTGCTTGTATAGATCCAATCCCTGGCGACTCCACTGGGATAAATCCACCACAAATACTCTCTCAGCTACTACCCACACCAGCAGTATCTCCTTCTTCTCTTTCCATACCCACATCCAATATGGCTTCCCCTTTGACCAAAATGGAAAGGATACTTGTTTCCAGATATGCCCCTCTAAATTTGCCTAACCCCCTCTCTGCTATACCTACCAGAGATTATCTAAAATACATGCCTAATTTTACTGGAGAGGGAGATTTCATAGCTGAATAACACTTGAGGAATTCTACAGTTATGCTGAGAATATAAACATTGAACAAGAGGATGTGTGGACTAGGGTTTTGTGCAAAGTCGAGATGGTCAGGCTAGGAAATTGTTCAAAGAGTTTCCTGTTGGATCCATACCAGGCATTGAAGCCCTATATGACATATTTTTGAAGAATTGGGGAGAAAGAAGAGACCACCTTTACTATATCACTTAATTTAGCAATTTGAGGAGAGAGAATGGTGAGTCTGTTTCCAATTTCACAAAAAGATTTAATAAAATGTTCAGCAAGATCCCTACTGAGACCAAGCCAACTGACACTTCAGCCAAAATCACTTATGCCAATGCCTTTCATTCTAAGTTCTGTCTTGTTCTCAGAGAAAGAAGATCTGCTTCTCTGTCACTCATGCAACATGTTTCTCTTGAAGTTGATTCCAATATTGGTGCATCTCAGAAGGTTAAGGGAAAAATGGACAGGAAGAATCAACCATCAGATCCTCTAGGGGCTTCTTCATCAGAGAATAAAATGGAAAAAATGGCCAAAATGTTGGATAGTCTGACAGCTAAAATTTCTAGACTTAAAGACCGAGGGAAAATACCTGTGAGAGGTAAAGGGCCAAATGATTTTGCTCCCAGAAACCCTAATTTTGTCCCTTAAAGAATAAATAACCCACCAACTCAGATCCTTCAAAGGGATAGGAATCAAGCTAAGGATCAAAGAATCAGAGCTCATTTTCAGAATGTTGTGCTAGACGAAGATCAAGAGTTTGTTCAGGAAGAAGGGGAGGCAGAAGACAATATCAACTGTATGGAAGATGAAGTAGATCTCTCTTTTCTCACACAATCAAACTATGAGGAAGCCCTCATGACTGAGCAGATCATGGAAGAATCTTTGTATCAGGTAGATGATCAAGAAGGTTATAATTTGAGATCCAGAATTGTTGCTCTTGTGAAGAAGAGTCCTACCCCTACAAAGCAGCATGCTCCTTCCGCTAAAAAGATTACTGCTCCTACAAAGAATATGGCTGCTCCTCCAAAATAGAATCAAAGTCCATTACAGCCATCAGCCCATGATCCTATTTAGCTCAAAGCCACACCACAAGAGGTAAGAAATTCTGACAAATTATCTTATTCTTTCAATCTTGAGTCAAAAATTCATAAGTTAAAAATCCCTTTTCCCTTGATAGAGCTTATGAAGAATGATTCCTTCAAGTCATCAATACTGAAATATATTCAGCCAAGGACACCGATAGATGCTGACTTTGTGAACTTGCAATATGATAAGCCCACACAATACTAGGTCCTATGATTGAAGAGATGGATGAGTCTTGCCCACATTTCTACATATCTTTGAACATCCATGATAAGATCCTTCAAAACTGTTTGCTTGACTCAAGAGCATCGCATAACCTAATGCCAAAACCATGGATGGATGAGCTTGACCTTAGCATTACAAAACCTTTCCATGATCTATTCTTTTTTTACTCTAGGAAGGTCAAATTCCTGGGCCTCATCAAAGACATTCTCATAAACCTCTCCCAGTTGCCTTCAAAAAGCATAGCGATGGACATAGTAGTGGCTGACATCCCACCTAAGTTTGGCCTCCTTTTATCTTGCTCATGGAGTAAAAGGATGGGTGGTACCCTTCAGATGGACCTTACATATGCTACAATCCCAATGTTTGGAGGGGAGACCAAGAGACTCTACAGAGAGAACCAGTTCATCTACATCAGCAGTAATTCCAAGAACTCTATAAATCATCCCATCTATGCAGTAGACAAAGACTTTGGGGCATGAATCCTGCAAATGGATGATTCCCAGCCAACATCCATGCATATTACAAAGCCTACCTACCAGCCACTTGAGGAATTAACCACCTCTGTCTGGAGCATATTTTTTGATGGGGCCAGTACTCATGCCTCAGTAGGTGCAGGTATAGTCCCGATTTCTCCTTCAAAGGAGACTATACATCTATCTTATAAGCTAGATTTCAAGACTACTAACAACAGTAGAATATGAGGCATTGTTATTGGGAGTGAAGGCTACCAAGGAAATGGGAATCATGTGCCTGAAGATCTTTGGAGATGCAGATCTCAACATACAGCAGGTGAACAATAGTTTTCAAGAAAAGAATGCTAGGCTGAAGGAATACATAGATGAGGTATGGAAACTCAGGGAATCTTTCATGTTTTTTAAACTCTAATATATACCCAGGGCTATGAACCATCTAGCTAATTCCCTTGTTGTCTCTGCAAGTATGTTCATTTCCCCTTTTCCTCCAAAGCTAAGCTATGAGATCCAAGTCAAGTACTAGCCATCCCTCCTTAGTAATGTGGAATTTTGGAAAGTTTTTTAAAATGATGATGAACTCAGTAAACTTATCTAGGTCATAGATGAGTTTTCTAATATGCATATTGATCAAGAAATCCTAAATATGGAAGAATGCCAAAGGCTCAAATCAGGAGATAAAATAGGAAATCAGAATATTGTTCAGCTACCTAGCAATTATATACCTCGGGGTCTAGTGCCCCTAGAAGAGATTTTTATAGTAATGATGTCCCCATTAAACTTGTAAAAAGGGATAAAGACCCTGCTTTCCATGAGCACAACCTAGGTAGGAAACGTCATCCAAAATTGGTAAATTTTCCCTCTGAGTTAACTGTTGATCAGAAGCCAGACATGTGTAGTCTTATGAAAGAGTTTGCTAATGTATTTGCTTGGGAATATAGTGATTTGAAAACCTATGACACAACTATCATCCAACATAGGATTCCCCTGGAAAAGGACACCGTCCCTTTCAAACAAAAGCTAAGACCTATCAATCCCCTCCTTCTACTAGTGATTGAGAAAGAAATACAAAATCTCCTTAATGCAAAAATCATAATCCCACTAAGATATACCAAATGGATTGAAAACCTAGTGATAGTGAGGAAGAAAAATGAGGAGATCCATTTATACATTGATTTTAGAAACCTAAACAAATGATCTAAGAAAGACAACTATCCCTTTCCCAAGATGGAGCATCTGCTGCAAAGAGTCTCAGGAGCTAGTGCCATGTCATTCCTAGATGGTTTCTCTGGCTACAATCATGTTTCTTTACACCCTAATGATCAATACAAAACTACATTTACCACTCCCTGGGGTACTTTCATGTATGCCAATATTCCATTTGGGATAATGAATGCTGGGGCCACCTTTCAGAGAACCGTGGACATAGCTTTTGTGGGATTGAAAGAAAAGTTTGTTCTCGTATACCTTAATGACCTCATTGTTACTCCAACATCCATGAAGAACTCCCAAGGACTGGGGAGAAATGGTTTAAAACCACCATCATGAAGGATGTGGAATTTAGGTCTTACATGAAGCCTGGGCACAAGAATGTAGTATGGAAGAAAAGCATCCCTTCAACCTAGCTTGAGGAGAAGTGGCAGTAGTTGTTGAAAGCAATCCTAGTTTATATAACTTGTGAAGGAAGGTATAACAAGGTGATGATATACCATTTTAAATTGATGAACCATTTCATTGGTAGGAGCCCACTAAACCTATATTTCTACCTAAATAATATCCTGACCAATATGGCCCATCAAGTTAAATCCCAGCACACCAAAATTGTAGGCAGGATATCCCATCATGGCCTGATAAAGCTCATTGTCTTAGAACTGTTGAAAAGAAGAAACATAGAATGGACATACTTCCTATTTTGGAATGAGTTTGAGATAGGATTGCAGCCAGAAGATAAATGAAAGTCTCCTTCAAAGAATTCCACAACCCCTAGGAGTGGTAAGAGGAATATTAGGGCCATCTCTCGAGTGACAGTAGATCAAGCTTCTCCAACTTCTAAAACCAACAAAGCCAGAAGAAATATGGATTTTAGTGGAAAGGAGGAGGAGGCTCCAGCACAAGGTAAAAATATACTCTACCTACCTTACTCAGACTCTGAAGATGAAGGGGAGCAGGAATTTGACCTAACAAAGTAGGTTGCAGTAGAGAAAGAGGAGTTTCCCTCACCTACACCAAGGGAGGGTCAAGGTGAAACAGTAGCAAAGGATTCCTCTAGCAAACCTAGGTCCCAAAGAATCAACCAGCTACTAGGGAATATATATGAACTAGAGGTCTTAGATAGAGAAATCAAAAGAACTAATGCAAGATTAACCAAAATAAACACTAAATTGCATGATTCTCTTCTAGAAATGAGAGAGATGTACTTCCTGTTGCAAAAAAGGAATATGAGATTTATGAAGGACAACGCCAGGCTCTACAGGATGATCAGACTATTGAGGTTGTAGATGAATAATTCAAACCCTAATTCTCAAGTTCACCTTGTGCTGGAAACCCTAGCAGAGGCAGCAATAAGCCTTCAGGATCCGGAGGTAGCCCATGATGCTGTCGCTATTCCAAACCCTATGCAAGTTGAAAAAGTGCTAGAAGGTTAGAAGTAAAGTTGTAAAAGGGTGATTAAAAGGGTAATTAAATTTTGCATAAATAGAGCTTTCATTTTCTTAGGTGAATGCATCAGCTGTTCATTAGCCACTGAAAGCATAGCTTTCAGCAGGTTATAGACCCAGAATTTTGTTTTCTTAGCCATCGAAAGCACAAAACAGTGTAGAAACACATGCTTCCACACAGAACCCACTTTGGTTGATCCAAGCACCTCATGGATGAGTTATGAATTTGAAAATTAATTAAAGGCACTGGTGTCTTGGGTCTGTTCCAATTTTGAAGGTGACAGGGAGGTGAAGTGGGTCACAAACCCTAACTACTTTGACAAAATGTGACCTATCTTCCAGTTAGCAGGTCCTAGTTCTACTTTAGTTATCACTACAGTTATTAAAGAGTTAAGAGAGTGACAAAGTGTTGGAGTTAGGTATATTAGCACTTAACTTAGGGTTTTTGACCTAATTTTTGCAAAAACAATTATGTTATCTATTTTTAGTAAATTCGATCCAACTTTTGAGGATTTGAAATAAATTTTGTAAAGGATATAAAGCATGAGACTAATGTTGAAGGAGAGGTTCGAATTCGAAGATTGTTAGACACTTATTGTATTCAAGCTTCTCATGTGCTTCATCATTTAATATAAGCTCTTGTTCCATTATATGTTCAGGTTCCATCTATTTTTTGTTCTGTACTTGTGCTTGGATGTTTGATTCAGGTTTATTCTTTTTGTCTAATACCATATAACTTTCATCGGATCTCTGTGTTGATGACTTGAATTGAAAGTATCTTTCCTTGTTATTATTAGCCATTCATATGTGAGTGCCTTATATATGAATCTGCTAGCTTACTGAGTTCTTCATTTATTCACATTTAATACAAACCCTCTGAACATTGATAGTTAGAAGCCTTATCTATTTGATTGAGTATTATGAATGTCTTGAGTGAGTGAGGTCTTATTGGTCATCTGACTTGATCCATTTAGAAAACCATTAAAAATATTGAAGTTACCAGGCATCCTCGAGCTACAACCTAGAGGAGTTTCCTGGAGAGCTAAAAAATTGGCGTCGTTGCCGGGGAGAGGAGATTGAAGCTTAGCTTCCCTGGGGGGCGACATAGATCCTACTTTGATGATAGACAAAGTCTGGGCACTATTTTGGTTGTAATCATCTATCTGGAAACTCCATTGGAATAAGGTGGCTTCAAGAAGAGCAAGTGCCAGAGAAAACCCTCAAGGTCCACCCATAACATATATTTCAGATCCAAAAGAGATTTTAAGAAGAGCAAGGGCTTCACTAAGATAGACCTATAGAGCTACAAGGGGAGCTACATCAGGTATTTCTGTTGTTATATCAAATACACCTCCATTTCAATCTTCTTCTGCTGGAACATATAACTCTCAAGAATTTATAATTGAATCAGAAAATTTTAGGGTTGAGGAGTCTTCGAGCACTACTGCTTGTGTAGATCCAATCCTTGGCAACTTAACTGGGATAAATCCACCATGAATACTCTCTCAGCTACTACCCACACCAACAGTATCTCCTTCTACCCTTTCCATACCCACATCCAATATGGTTTCCCCTCTGACCAAAATGGAAAGTATCCTTGTTGCCAGATATGCCCCTCTAAATTTGCCTAAGCCCCTCTCTGCTATGCCTACTGGACATTATGTAAAATACATGCCTAATTTTACTAGGGAGGGAGAATTCATAGCTGAAGAACACTTAGAGGAATTCTACAGTTATGCTGAGAATATAAACATTGAACAAGAGCATGTGTGGACTAGGGTTTTTGTGCAAAGTCTAGATGATTAGGCTAGGAAATGGTTCAAAGAGTTTCCTACTGGATCAATAGCAGAAATTGAATCCCTAGATGACATATTTTTGAAGCATTGGGGAGAACGAAGAGACCACATTTACTATATCACTGAATTTAGCAATTTGAGGAGAGAGAATGGTGAGTCTATTTCCAATTTCACAAAAATATTTAATAAAATGTTCAGCAAGATCCCCGCTAAGATCAAGCCAACTGACACTTATGCCAATTCCTTTCATTATGAGTTTTGTCTTCTTCTCAGAGAAAGAAGATTTGCTTCTCTGTCACTCATGCAAGATGTTGCTCTTGAAGTTAAGTCCAATGTCATTGCATCTCAGAAGGTTAAGGGAAAAATGGACAGGAAGAAGCAACCCTCAGATCCTCTAGGGGCTTCTTCATCACAGAATAAAATGGAGAAAATGGCCAAAATGTTGGATAGTCTGATAGTTGAAATGTCTAGACTTAAAGACCGAGGGAAAATACATGTGAGAGGTAAAGAGCTAAATGATTTTGCTCCCAGAAACCCTAATTTTGTCCCTTACATAAGAAATAACCCACCAGCTCAGATCCTTCAAAGGGATAGGAATCAAGCCGAGGATCAAATAATCAGAGCTCCTTTTCAGAATGTTGTGCTAGAAGAAGAACAAGAGTTTACTCAAGAAGAGGGGGAGGTAGAGGACAATATCAACTATATGGAAGATGAAGTAGATCTCTATTTCTTAACACAAGCAGACTGTGAGGAAGCCCTCATGAATGAGCAGATCATGGAAGAATCTTTGATCAGGCAGATGATCAAGAAGGTTATAATTTGAGATCCAGAATTGTTGCTCATGTGAAGAAGAGTCCTACCCCTACAAAGCAGCCTGCTCCTCCTGCTAAAAAGATTGTTTCTCCTGCAAAGAAGATGGGTTCTCCAAAATAGAAGCAAAGGACATTATAGACATCAGCCCATGATCCTATTCAGCTCAAAGCCACACCACAAGAGGTAAGAACGTCTAACAAATTATCCTATTCTTTCAATATTGAGTCAGAAATTCAGAAGTTAAAAATCCCTTTTCCCTTGATAGAGCTTAAGAATAATGATGCCTTCAAGTCATCCATACTAAAATCTCTTCATCCAAGGACACCCATATATGTTGACTTTGTGAACTTGAAAGATCATAAGCCCACAACAATCCTACGTCCTACGATTTAAGAGATGGATGAATCTTGCCCACCTTTCTACATATCTTCGAGCATCCATGATAAGATCCTTCACAACTGTTTGCTTGACTCAGGAGCATCCCATAACCTAATGCCAAAATCAATTATGGATGAGCTTGGCCTCAACATTACAAAACCCTACAATGATCTATTTTCTTTTGACTCTAGGAAGGTCAAATTCCTGGGCCTCATCAAATACCTTGTCATAAACCTCTCCCAGTTGCCTTCAAAAATCATAGTGATCGACATAGTAGTGGTTGACATCCCACCTAAGTTTGGCCTCCTTTTCTCTCACTCATGGAGTAAAAGGCTGGGTGGTACCCTTTAGATGGACCTTACATATGCTACAATCCCAACGTTTGGAGGGGATACCAAGAGACTCTATAGAGAGAACCAGTTCACCTACATCATCAGTAATGCAAAGAACTCTGTAAATCATCCCATCTATGCAGTAGACATAGAATTTGGAGCATGCATCCTGCAGATAGATGATTCCAAGCTAACATCCATTCAGCTTACAAAGCCTACCTATCAGCCACCTGAGGAAGTAACCACCTCTATCTAGAGCATGTTTTTTGATGGGGCCAGTACTCAAGCCTCAGCAGGTGCAGGTATAGTCCTGATTTTTCCTTCAAAGGAGACTATACATTTGTCTTATAAGCTGGATTTAAAGACTACTAACAACATAGAAAAATATGAGGCATTGCTTTTGGGAGTGAAGGTTGCCAAGGAAATGGTAATCATGTGCCTAAAGATCTTTGGAGATGAAGATCTCATCATACAGTAGGTGAACAATAATTTTCAAGTAAAGAATGTGAGGCTGAAGGCATACAAGGATGAGGTATGGAAACTCAGGGACTCTTTCATGTTTTTTGAACTCTCATATATATCCAGGGCTATGAACCATCTAGCTGATTCCCTTGATGTCTCTGCAAGTATGTTCATTTCCTCTTTGCCTCCTAAGCTGGGATATGAGATCCAAGTCAAGTACAGGCCATCCCTCCCTGATAATGTGAAATTTTGGAAATTTTTTGAAAATGATGATGAACTCAGTAAATTCCTCTAGGTCATAGATGAGTTTTCTGATATGCATATTGATCAATAAATCATAAATATGGAAGAATTCCAGAGGCTCAAATCAGGAGATAAAATAAGAAATCAGGATATTGTTCAGTTACCTAGCAATTATATACCTCGGGGTCTGGTGACCCTAGAAGAGATTTTTTATCATAATGATGTCCACTTTAAACCAGTCAAAATGGATAAGGACCCTGCTGTCCATGAGCACAACCTCAGTAGCCAAATTCATCCAAAATTGATAAATTTGTCTTCTGAGTTAACTGCTGATCAAAAGTCGGAACTGTGTAGTCTTATGAAATAGTTTGCTGATGTATTTGCTTGGGAATACAGTGATCTGAAAACCTATGACACAGCTATCATCCTCATAGGGTTCCCTTTGAAAAGGACACCATCCCTTTCAAACAAAAGCTAAGACCTATCAGTCCTCTCCTTATCCCAGTGATTGAGAAAGAAATCCAAAAGCTCCTTAATGCAAAAATAATAATCCCACTGAGATATTACAAATGGATTGCAAACCTAGTGATAGTGAGGAAGAAAAATGGGGTGATACGGTTATGCATTAATTTCAGAAACCTAAACAAATGTTCTAAGAAAGAAAATTACCCCTTGCCCAAGATGGAGCATCTGCTACAAAGAGTCTCGGGACCTAGTGTCATGTCATTCCTAGATAGTTTCTCTAGCTACAATCAAGTTTCTATACACCCTGATGATCAAGAGAAAACTACATTTACCACTCCCTAGGTTACTTTCATGAATACCAAGATGCCATTTGGGCTAATGAATGTTGGGGCCACCTTTTAGAGAGCCATGGACATAGATTTTGTGGGATTGAAAGACAAGTTTGTTCTCATATACCTTGATGACCTCACTATTTACTTCAACAGCCATGAAGAACATTTTCAATACTTGAGGAAGGTGTTTTTGAAATGTAGACAGTTTGGAATATCTCCGAACCTAAAGAAGTATGAAATTGCTCTCAGGGAGGGAAAACTACTAGGTCACATAATCTTAGTAGAAGGTGTGAATATTGATCCTATTCGAGTTGAAGCAATTCAGAATTTGTCCATACCTAGGTAAAAAAATAACATTCAGTCATTCCTAGTTAAGATAAATTTTGTCAGGAGGTTTATCCCAAACTGAGTTGGTAAAACACATAACTTCTATGTTGAGGAAGAAAGCTGAAATCAAGTGGACATAGCAAGAAAGAAACTCTTTTGAAGCCATTAATAAGGCTATCATGGAAGCTCCCACTTTGATCAGTCCAAACTACACCAAGGGTATCTACATTTTATTCTTTGCTTCCTATGACATAGTGGAAACAGTTCTATTACAGAAAGATGAGGAAGGCCTTGATCACCCCACTGATTTCTTCAGAAAGATGTTGTGGGATGCTGAATTAAAATATGATCCTATTGAGAAACTAGCCTATTATCTCATTAAGTCACTGAAAGCCTTCAGGATTTACATTTCACATGCAAAGGTCCTTTCCTATGTCACTTCAGCTGCTGTGAAGGATGTCTTAACCCATCCTGACATTGATGGAACGAGATCCAAATGGATTGCCAAGATTATTGAGTTTGGCATAGAAGTAAATCCCACCAAGATAGTGAAAATCCAAGGTCTAGCTAAGCTCATGGCTGAAGAAAATTGTGATCTATTAAGAATGAATTTCATTGGCATAAGTTCAGCAAACCTGTAGACAGAGGTAGCAGCAAAAGCAGAGACAATTCAAGAGAAACATGACATCCAATAGGTGATTGAGAACTTTTCTTCATGTGAGTGGTACTTAGGTAGTATTCATTTCATGCAAAGTTTATAAGTTCCCCCTAGGTTGAGCCTGACTCAAGCACGGGCTCTTAAGATTAAGTCTGTTAAATTTTGTATAATTGATAAGCTACTGTATTGGAAAGATCCTTCTAGTGTTTTTATGAGATGTTTAGATAAAGAAGAGTCAGTTTAGGTCATACATCAGTTTCAGTCAAGTACATGTGGGTGCCATCATTACTGGAAGACCACAGCCTACAATATTCTGAGGGCTGGCTACTATTGGCTTTCTCTTCTCTCTGATGTGTGTACCTTTGTAAGAGCCTGTGACAAGTGCGAAAGATTCATAGGAAAGCAGTAGCTCAGATATTTGCCCCTTAGACCTATTGTAGTAAATGGTCCTTTCTAGCAATGGGGTCTTGATTTCATAGGTGATATTAATCCTTCATCAAGTGGTCAGCACAAGTGGATCCTAGTAGCCATAGATTATTTCACCAAGTGGATAGAGGCAACCCCACAAGGAATTCCACTCACCAAGTCATTATGAAGTTTTTATATGAGAACATCTTTATCATATTTGGTTGCCCAGTAAGGCTAGTGAATGATAATGCACCATCTTTTAAATTCAGGGCATTGGTTAACATGTGCGAGTTAATGGGCATTCAATTGGTGCATTCCACTTCCTATTACCCTCAAGGCAATGGCCTTGCTAATTCATCCAATAAAATCCTAGTTAGAATCATCAGAAAATTATTGAAGAATAATCATAAGAGATGGGATTCTAAGCTAAAGTTTGCTCTATGGGCTGACAGAGTGAATGACAAAAATTCCATAGGGAATTATCCTTTCAAGTTTGTTTATGGTATTGAGGCCATTTTTCCCATTCAGCTGATTCTACCAGTTGCAAAATTATTTCAGGAGGAATAGGATGAACCAAATGACATTGTAAGAAGGATGCTTGATTTGGTTGAGTTGCATCAAGTCAGGGAACAGGTGGTGGAGAAGTCAAAATCTCATCAAAATAATATTAAAAATATTTTTTACAATAAGGCAGAGGTGGAGAATTTTCAGCTTGGAGATTGGGTTTTGAAATGGGATGCTGTCGGGTAGGACAAGGGAAAGCATGGTAAATTTGACTCTCTATGGATAGGCCCTTTTGTGATAGCTTAGGTGCAATAGAACAACACTTTCAAACTACAAAATCTAGAAGGTGAGGAGGTGTTTGATGGCCTAGTAAATGGGCGATTTTCGAAACTCTATTCCATCTTAGCCTATAAGGCTTTATTAATGTAAAATATTATTTTTGTTGTTTTTGTTTTTGCAAAATAAACTCCATGCCAAATGGAATGGTAGAAGATAGGTTTAATTCTTATTTTTCAAGAAATTCATCTTGGTCTAAGGTTCTTGGGACCTCACAGGAAGGTTCCCATCCCTGAGTGGGAGCTAGATGTTATCTCCCAGATAAATTAGTCTTCAATAGGTCAAATTCAGAAAATTTATTTTTGCATGGTGATCAAGATTTTAGGGGACATTATGAATATTTTTATGTGTCTAATAAAGTTAGAACACCTTCTATTCTATTTTTTCATAAAAATCAAAGTTTAGCTTTCGGTGGCTTAGGTGAACGGCTTAACAGTTCATTAGTCACCAAAAAGCCCAACTTTCGGTAGCTAAAAATTTGGACTCAAGACTACATTAACCACTGAAATCTCATTGACTCCGTTTTTAAAATAAAATTTTGAAAAAAAAAATCTTTTGGTGGCTTAAGCGAACTTCTCAATAGTTCATTAGCAACCGAAAATCCCAGCTTTCGGCAGCTAAAAACTGTATCCAAGATTACCTTAACCATCGAAAGCTCCAAAAGAAGAAAATGGTTAGTACATCCGTCAATATCAACCACCATCAGCATGACGAGTGCCATTATCGAGCACTTAACCAGTGAAAATATTGGGACTGTGAAAAATCATGAGCTGCTAAAGAAGAGGTTTTATACCAAAATCCTGTCACCATCATGTCATAAGACATTTGACATACCTACTTGCACTGAATCCCAGCTTCTGGAGTGGAAACTAAATGGTTTTTCATCAATCTGTCATACAAATTCCTAGCACCATGCATACCCCTTTATCTAGGAGCAGTACCCCTGCTTGCACCGCCTTTCATCGGTTGTCCACAAGCGGTGCCACTGCCCATTGCCCTTGGTCCATAGGCGTTTATTACCAGAACCACTCTGCCATAGAAGGAGAAGCGTGGTACCCTGGGTAAAAAGGGAAAAAGAGAATTTTCTCGAGGCTTCTAGATGATAAGCCTCGTGTACTGCCTTATCCCTTTTGTTGTGGGTTGGTTGATGTCAAAACCCCAAATTTCCAAAAAAATTAAAATTTTCAAAAAACGCAGATAAATTTCATAAATGCAGTCAACCAATTATTTAATTAGTTAAATGTTAATGAATTCGTTATCTGAATTATTTGTTTGATTATGTTTATCTTGTAGAACAATTTCTTTTTCAGCTTACTGACTTGTCTTTCTTTGCGACCACAAGGTGGAACTGTCATGAAAATCTGGGCTTACTTAGCTTTCGAGCTAACGCAGAAGTTTTCCCTCTCTTACAGACTTATAGGTAAGAAGTTTGGGTGTTGCTTGTCAAATTTCTAAAGCATTCAATTATAAGTTCATCGCATAATAGTAGCTCAGTAAAAGAATAAAATTCTAATCGAATTCAAGTGCTTTATGAGGTAAAATTTTTAAGTCAATAATCTTTTCAAGGGTGTCCTAGATTACGAGATCCAGTTCTATCTGTGTTAAAGACAGTTGCTCTCTTTCTCTGGTTGTAGTTTATATTTCTTAATGAGTACATAACTCAACGGTGTTTACCAAAGTTTATCATGGTTGTCGTAGGTGCACGTCTTTAATTTTCCTTTACAAACAGGTTAAAAGATGGCAGATTTATTCTGTTAAGAATCTATCTTAGATTATGAATCTTTACCACTCCTGCTAAGTTAGCTTTGATTATCCCATGGGATGAGAAAGTAATATGCACAAAAGAGTCATTATATTTTTATCTCATCTTCCAAGCCTGGAATTTTAAAGCGATTTATATACTACTTCCAAATAGACTCTCATAGTGCTGATAATCAAATTTCTCTGCACATAATTTGCTAGAAAAATATTATCTAAAAGGTTAATATATCATTATAAAATTCAAGTCAAGGCCTTAAACAACTTAAGGCCTAACATGCTCATAAAATATTCAAGGGTGAATGAGGTTAATGAAGATAGAAGGTTATTACCCAATCTAGGTCTTAAGAATTTTCTTTCATAAACCTCAACTAGTATAACTTGGATGGAGTTATAGTTATCTTAAATAAATGATGCCATAAATGTGGTAACAAGGGTTTATAAGATAGACTGCGCCCTCAAAAGTTTATGGGTTACTTTTAAGTTAAAGGTTTAAACTCTTTTATTACATCATCCCTTGTTGGTCTAATATACTAGGTAGCAATCTTTTCATCCTTCCCAGGTCATATTAGTTTGTTTAGACCAATAGTTGCCAACTAAAGTAGTATTCGACCTCCATAAATTTTACAACTTTCTATTATAACATTATAATGGCACACCCTTGTATAGGATTATCGTTTGTATGAATATTTGCCAAGTATAAACAAAAGGTGCAATGTATAATGCAAGGGATTATTGAATAAACCCAAAACCATAATGAGTTATGGTTTAACCTTTTTCCAAGAGTTATACTTGTGTGAAAGATTATATATTATAATTTCTAATGATGAATTATATGATTCCTCATGCCGTTGATGATTTATAAGACATAGTTTTATAGTATTCATTCGTTATTTACCCTGCAACGTAATTGACAGTTCGACCTCGGCTAAAGGTTATGGTATAACCTTCGATTATCAATGATTGGAATGATACTTGATCAAGATCTCACCAAGACTATACACTCAAACCCACTGCATGCAAAATATTTATCTGACTAACGTGGCATCGTCTTGGCCATATGTTGCAGAGTTAAAAGCATAGTGTTGAACCCTAGCTTGTCATTATTTCGTCGCCTTCGGGCTCCTGTCGTTCTACTGCGAAGCTCTCGTCTCCTCTGTCACCTATGTCTTGCTGCTGCTGTCTTTAGTCGATGCTGAGTAGGGACACCGTCCTCCTTGCAGCTAATGAAAGGCTTCATTCTCCTCGTGCTGGTGGTTACTTTGTTGCTCGTGGGTGGTCGCGCATCAATAAGACTTTAGGTAAGAGTTACTTATTTCAACTTCGTTACTGTGCAGTTCAAAGATTTATATACACAGTTGTCTCTTTTTAAAAAATGAAATAACATTATCGTTTCTTTGTTAATTTGCAGGTATCGTCCCTCCTCTCTGCGTGGATTGTTGCGAGGTTGCGGCGACTTGATGGTTACGGTAAGCCCTGGACTTTCCATGGCTATTCTACCTTGTCCAAACCCTTGTGGGGGATTATGGTTTGGTCGCTGCGGCCTGAATAACCCTTATGGGTTTTGGTTATTCTAGTTATTTAGTTCATTGTTTTTAATGGGTGATAAAACCCTTGCTTAAGGCAGGGTTCTCCGGCTTCAGCCGTGAGTGTAAAGTTGTTTTTTTTTTATGATGGTTATTGTGTATGTGTACAAGTAAATGATAAAAGGCTGTAAAAGCCTCACTCTGTAAATTTTTGTTGAAGCTGTGAGCTCAATACTGTATTCGACTCCTTCAATTGCGATTTTGGTTGTACATTTTGGAGTAGTAGGGTTCACCCTAACTCGGCGATATTAATAATATTTACAGCTTCTTAAACATATCTGGTGTTTACAATGTAGTACTTAATTTGTTGAGTTATTACTAATATGTATAATAGTTAGTTAGGCTCGATAAAATGAGCATAGTTATAACCTGTTTGTTTAAATTTTAATACTGGTAGGGTTTAACCCTAACTTGAAAATGTATAATAAGTATTTTACTGTTTCTTTAAAGAAAAGAACTACTTTTATTTTTAATTGAGCTTTTGCATTTTGTTGGGTTATTGCTTATGCTAAATATTGTTTGGTTAAACTCGTTAATTCGAGCATATTGTTACTCTAATGGTTTACTTTCCTATGTGTTAATGCAACTGAGTTTTTATCCTATAATATTATTAAATTTACAAATGCTAGGGTTTCTGTACATGGTCTTTATATTAGTTTGTTTTATAAAAACTGTAAATGTTATTATATAAATTTAACCTTTGAAATATAAGAAAACCATGCTTTTACTGTGGTATTTATGTATCTGTTAGATACAGCGTTTGATTACAGAACTTATAATTTGTTTACTGTTCAATATAAAGGAATAAGTTCATTACTTTATTTAATTAGTAACACTATTCCTTTAATTATATATATTAACTCTATATTTAGTTAATAGCAGGTGTATAATAAGAGAGTGTTTTCTCGTTATATTTTATGCTTATGTACTAAATATATCTTAAAAGAAATCCTATCAGAATTATGTATTATCTATTGCTCTTATATATATAGTAGTTATACTAACCTAAACTGGAAGAAATAAACTATAAAATTAAAAGCATAAATATTTAGTCTAATCCTACTTTAGTGTAGCTGTTATATTCTCCTCTTTGTTTAAAATAATTAACAAGAGTACTGAAATAAAATACTGTATATAAAGAATAATTTTATCTACTAACACATACTACTGTCAGTAAAATTGATACTCCTTCTGA
Organism: Pseudotsuga menziesii; assembly: GCA_001517045.1. NCBI lineage: Eukaryota > Viridiplantae > Streptophyta > Pinopsida > Pinales > Pinaceae > Pseudotsuga > Pseudotsuga menziesii. Next base: position 157,191 of record LPNX010134789.1, read on the forward strand.
TAATAGATAAAGAAAACATTCTATTCTTCATGCTAACATCTTAATCTACATTTTCATCATACTATCGTTATTTATAATTTCTCCACCTGTGCTGGAGTACGGTCTGGATCACTCCAGATGAGGAAAAACACAGGTAGGGTTTTGTTTATCATCAAATGATTCTATTTCTAAACAAACTAAAAACAACTTCACTACTAACCATCTAAGTTTTTAAATCCTAAGTTACACTGCAACATTCAATCATACACAGATAATATCACAGAAATTTAAATAATAACAGAACCTGTTCTCTGAGCTTGGACAACAATAGCAATGGGAGGCCGTTCCTCCCTACCAACTCTTGGAGGGCGCTCAAACAGCGACTCCTCAGGACCCCCGAGCTTGCTCTGGTCTCCCTGGCTGGAACTAGGTGCAGCAATAATCAAGTACCAGTCTTCAGACTCAATACTAATCCTGAACTTATCAGAAAATTCCCTCAGCTAACAAGTTGTATCAGACCAAGTTACTGCAGATTATCCCTCAAAACACCTTCCTTACATTTTTCCCTTTTCCCCAATGAATTCCTTGAAGTGCATTCCTCCTAAATGATTCTTCTCCTGGAAAATATCTGAGCAACCCCCAGCTCTATTCATTGGGTACTTTTAAAATATTGCCTAGGTATTTTTGGGTTAGTTGTCATTTATTGAGCCACCTGCTCTGATCCCACTTTCTTGGGGGATCATGACCCCAAATGTAGGGAAGTTGCCACCTGAAACCTAGGAAGTGTTTGAGGATGCTGCCACTTATCTTTTGCTCTCCACCTAGTTCCTTCCACCAGTTTGACCAATAACACTCTTATTAACAGCTCTCCCAAGCTGTTGTCTCCACTTTTTATTTACTAAATGATAAAATATTAAGAATTACACTCCACTTCTTTTGACTCTGATAAGTCATCGGTTCCTACTTAGCATTAAATTAAACATAATGTCTTAGGAAATCAAATTAATGTTGACTCTGCTTGATTGTTGTATTCTCTCTGCATTCAAAGAGAGTTTATGTTTCTTGCATTGGAGTTTACATTCTTCTCTTTGCTTGAAACCTCTTGCTCCTTTCTGTAGATATTATTCATTGGAATTGGAAATATACATTTCATTTTCATGTGTAGGCTTTGGTTTGTTTTGGACTTAGAATGCATGAGTGATCCATGTTCTTTTGAGTCTTTCTTTTATTGGGTGATTCTTATTTCCTTTTGCATGCTGATTTTTTCAGTGCTTGGTAGGAAAGATTGGTTCTTCGTTTCCTTGTCTGTTTCAAAGAGAAGTTTTAGTTTGCTCTCTCTTTTTCTTTATTCGCAAGCTTGTTGAATGATTTTCTTCTTGTTTAGTGCATGATTGTTTGAAATTCTAGATCTTACTTTCATTGAGAAGAAATATATGTTTTAAGCTTTGCATGCATTAGAGTTAGATTTGTTTGGAAACGTTAGTGAAATCATCTTTCCATTGAGTTTTAATGTGTCTTTTTCAAGCATGAAAAAGATAGGAAACATTTTGATTTATGTTATATATTCTCTAGATCTCTTTTTTATTTGTATTAAAGATTGTTTGGGGTGCATTGATATTTCACTTTTCGTTTGAAAAGATAGAATTGCATTTGCATTTGGGTGTGCATTTTTGGAAGAAAAGTAAATCTCTCTCCCTCTATTAGTTAGAATTTCATTGAAGAGGAAAACTTGCATTATCATATAGATCAGTGTGCATCTTCTTTAATTTCAAGTTTTCACTCCATGGTTCCACCTAAATGCACAAGATAAAATTAATGGTAGTACTAGGTTAAAACTTTTAGCAATTTGAGTGATAAGTTAGAGACGTGTTCGGGCGTCATTAAATGTAGGAGTTGTTGTTATTTGTCAGCATTACATTCTGGGACTCGTGTGGTTCTTCCACGTACCATCGGTAGATCGAATGGCCTTTCACGTACCCCTGAGGTATATAGAAAGGTACTTCACATACTTGATTGTATATCAGAAGGCCCCTTGTATATGATTATGCATTAGACAACACTACTACCGATTTGGGCTCCCTTGTACCTTGCGTATATCAGGAGACCCTTTTAGGAATCCTCAAACCATCTGAGTTATCCTTTTGGCCTATCCTGTGAGGTTCCTGACTCTTATCCACTCCTTCACATGTTTTCTTGTTGCTGTTAGTTTGAGTAGTACTTGCTTGTGTGTGGTAGTTAGCGGGTTATTAGAGAGTTTAGAGATGGCATCCTCATCTGGGACTACCACTCAAGAGGTCCCTTTCCAAGGTGTACCTTTTGTATTCCCTCCAAGTGAAGGTATTGGTCCTCTCTTTATTGTGACTCTAAATCTTCCTGGATTAACTATAGGATTACCGGTCTGGCTTTTTAATCCAATAATTCCTGTTACACCTAGTGTCTCAAATGTCACCTCTCCTCCGAGAGAGGATCGACATCAATCTAATCCCTCTCCTTCTTCGTCAGTTGATGTTCCACCCCTTTCTTCTTCTTTGCTTGACCAAAGCTCTATGGTTAGTAGTCACATGGATAAGAAGAAGAAGAAAGGGAATGGTAAAAAGAAGAAGGATAAGAAAGAGAAAAAACAACAACCATCTGCTCTTGATGGTGCTCGTTCTAAGAGAACACCTGGAAAACCCAAGTTCCCTTGTAAGCTTTGAAAGGGGGGCCACCTTCTTAAGGAGTGTTCCGGTCTCTCCCGTGTACAAGAAGAGTGGTCTAAAAGGTCCAAACCATCTGTGTCATCAACCTCTCATCATCATGTTGACGATACTCCCTCAAATAGTGACCCATTGGTAAAAGGTCATAATGGTAAATTCTTGTATCCTTGTTTGATATGAAAGGTTATGCATCGAAATTTTCTTTGTCTAAGCATAAATGAAGCTTCGCGTTGGTTGGCAAAATATTACTGATCATCAACAGGTGATTTCAACAAGTGATAGTAAGTTATCCCTCGATCCCCCACTGGTTGACCAAGTGGTCAATTCAGATTTATGAGTGGTTGATCCCACTCTTCCTTTGGAGAGTGAAGTTAAAGTGGTCGAGTCGGTGTCATTTCCACCCGATCCCACTCTTTGATCAGAGAGTGTTAAGACTGAAGTAGTCTCTTTGACCAAATCTTCGTATTTTTCTTCTCTTCCAGTAGAGAATGAACTGAAACCTGCCAAAATTTGTATGCTTCGTTCTGATTATTCTCGACAAGAGGAAATTTTGTCTATTTTGACAGAACCCTCTCTGAGTAGTGAGGTTATTTCCTTTGACTGGAGTAACCTAACAGAGTCTCGTCTTCATTCGAGTGTTCCTTTCCAGATATTTGTGAATGTTACTGCTAGGTAGATACTTCGCACTATTGTTGATGAAGGGGATTCTGTTAGTATTCTATCCTCAACTGCTTGGAAGTATTTAGGTTCTCCTCAACTTGTGCCAGCAACTGATCAGATACTGGATTTTAATCGCATCCTACTACACCTTTAGGGACCCTTCCTTGTTTTCCTATTACATTAGGAGGGAAAACTGTCTGCATTGATGTTATGGTGGTCCAAGGTCCTTTAGATTTCAATCTACTCCTTGGATGTGATTATTTTTATGCCATGAAGATTGTTCTGTCCACACTCTTTTGAGTTATGCATTTTTCCCATGATAGGAATATGGTGACCATTTATTAGCTTTCGTTTGTTACACCTGACCATCGCATTACTCCTAGTAATCAAATTGCCCTAAATGTGCCACATGTTCTTGTGGTTCCTTCCCCTTCTTCTAGTTAGCTTCTTCCCATCATAGGTAAAATGGGGGGCATGGCTCCAGCCTCTGGACTTCATACTAGAGTTAAGTTGCTAGCTTCTTATGTAAGGGGGAAACCTACCTACCTCTAGATATCATGTTGGGTAGGAGTAGGTTTTATAGCATAGTTTACGCTTTTGGTTTCAAGCTCGTTAAAAAATAAAACCACTCCTCAAGCATAGTTTACGCTTTTGGTTTCAAGCTTGCATAAAAATGAAACCATGTCTAGAGCATAGTTTACGCTTTTGGTTTCAAGCTCATTAAAAAATAAAACCACTCCTTACGCATAGTTTACGCTTTTTCGTTTCAAGCTTGCATAAAAATGAAACCATGTCTAGAGCATAGTTTACTTTTGGTTTCAAGATCGTTAAAAAATAAAACCACTCCTAGAGCATAGTTTACTTTTGGTTTCAAGCTCGTTAAAAAATAAAACCACTCCTTAAGCATAGTTTACGCTTTTGGTTTCAAGCTCGTTAAAAAATAAAACCACTCCTTAAGCATAGTTTACGCTTTTGGTTTCAAGCTTGCATAAAAATGAAACCATGTCTAGAGCATAGTTTACTTTTGGTTTCAAGCTAGTTAAAAAATAAAACCACTCCTTAAGAATATTTTACGCTTTTGGTTTCAAGCTTGCATAAAAATGAAACCATGTTCTGAGCAAAGTTCCCATTCTATGTCAAGCTCGTTAAAAAATGAAATAGCACCTGACCATCATGTCAGTGTTCCATGAGAAAAGTTCATTTTCTATTTCAAGATCGTTAAAAAATGAAGTAGGTTTCCTTTAGCATAGTTTACCTTTTGGTTTCAAGCTAGCATAAAAATGAAACCATGCTCCAATCATAGTTACATTTTGTTTCAAGCTTGCGTAAAAATGAAACAAATCCCCTTCCCTTGATTCGAATCTTCACTTTAGTGTTAGAACTTGAACCTTTGCCTGCCTGATTCTCGTTCTTCCTACCCCCTTGGTGAACATTTTGACATTAGTAACCAGGTTTTTAAGTTGGGTATGGAAGAAGAATCATCGGATGAAACAAAGCTTGGGGGCATGTCGAGTCGCTAGCAACCATGCTAGGGGTAAGCTTCACTAGAAATCATGTTGGGGGCAAGATTCAAACCTCTGTATATCATGTTAATGGGATTTGTCAAGAATAGTTTACCCATTGGTTTCAAGCTTGTGTAAAAATGAAACCAATCCTTTGAGCATTCTTTTAACTGATCTTTGAGCTTGTTAAAAACAGTAAGATGGTGTTGAGCTTACTTTTCATTTTTCATGCTCTGTTTAAAACATGAAAAGTGGTTTGAGCTTATTTTATTACTTTTTCGTGCTCTGGATTCAAACATGAAAAAGGTTAATGGATTCCTCTTTAAACTCTTTTCAGGCTCCCTAAATATGAAAAGATCGTCAAGCGATCTTGTCTTATTCACACTCGTTAAATTATTTGAAGAGTCGTCCATCCAACGGTAGGTTATCTCTTTCTCGGTTTGGATAGGACTATTTACGAGAAAGGAACACTCCAGCCAATCATGACTAGAAGAGTTCTCTAAGGTATGATTTTACACTTTTTCGGGCCTTAGAGACTAAATCATACAAAAAAGGACCCCCATGGAGTTTTCTTCTGTATTCATTCAGACTCTCTAAACATGAATGATACTGAGTTTTCTTTCAGTGGACTCGTTGAATTAAACATTGAGAGACCCATTTTGGGAACGAACTCCTCCTCTCTTAGGTTTGTAAAAAATATGAGACTAGACTTGTCTTTTGACAAGCTATATCGAGTGTTTGTTACCCTCTTTGAACTCGTAAAATTGAAAACAGGAACTCATCAATCCTGATGGGGGGAAAGGGAAGGGAATCATTTTGTAAATAATGGCAGTTGTTTTTCATTACCTTTGAACATGGCACTTGTATACACAATCATGTCAGTCAATTGGGTATTCAGCTGATCTCCATGATGATCCACTTTCATGAGTCATGTCAATCCTTTGAGTCTTTCAAAATAATGCATTGTCCACTATCTCATTGTGTATCTGTCCTGTCTAGTCATGCTGCAAAGTCATTTTGTCATGCCGCCCGATGTTCAAAGGAGATCTGAAGAATTTTTACCTCTACAGTCTACATAGTTTTTGTGTCAGTATCTTTGAGTCAGTCATATGGTTACTACATTCACATCATTCAAGAACTATGTTCTGAGTTTCGTGTCGTCGATGTGGAACTCATTATGGCCCTCCTTCGACGAGACTATTCCCGTCGACCTCAGCTCATCATCTGAGAAATAGTCTTAGAAACAATATTTAGTACCTTGAGATCTGTATTCCATAATGACATATTCTCTCACTCTCGACATAGGGTCACATCATTGGCCTTTGATCGATAGAATCGACTGGGTTTTCGACATCAGGACATCTACTCGCACTCAGTAGATTGTGCTAGGGTACCTTGGGAATCATTGACATTAATGGTGATCTCCCTCGCACTTGTTAACAGTTCACATCATTGGTCGGTAATCAAGTGGTTTCTACCATGTTCGACTTCAGATCATTGTAATCACATGGATAGAATCGTATTTTGTGGAAGATGAGACGAAGAGCCTGGGCATTTGTCTAAAAGCGCTCATTGCTTTTTCCATAGGTTGTGATGGATTTTTGTATATCTAGCATGGATCCACATTTGTATGGTCGTGGCTATGCTCAAATTTGCATCTGTATGACATAGATCTATGTTGTATGTCTGGTAGCTATGTCCAAGTTTGAGTCCTCTAGCACATGGATCTACGCTGTATTCTAGTAGCCATGCTTGTTTATTCCACCCATGGATCTGCCTTGTATTTGTCTATAGCTATGAGTTTGGTTACTTGTTTGTATGAGTCAACATACTGATGTACTACAGATGCCTACTTGACTGCATACTCCGATCGAGACGACATTTTCATCTCCTGGCGACTACTTGTTCTCAAAGCTCTCATTTATCATATCACTCTAATACTCATGCTTTGGGGGGCATCCTGTTATACCAAAATCCTATCACCATCATGTGATAAGACATTTAACATACCTAATTACCATGAAACCCAGCTTCTGGAGTGGAAACTAAATGGCTTTTCATCAATCTGTCATACAAATTCCCAGCACCATGCATGCCCCTTTATCCAGGAGCGGTACCCCTGCTTGCACTGCCTTTCATCAGTTGTCCACAAGTAGTGCCACCGCCCATTGCCCTTGGTCCATAGGCAGTTATTACCAGAACCACTCTATCATAGAAGGAGAAGTGCAGTACCCTAGGTAAAAAGGGAAAGAGAGAAGTTTCTCAAGGCTTCTAGATGATAAGCCTCGTGTACTTCCTTATCCCTCATGTTGTGGGTTGGTTGAGCTTGACATCCCTCATCCTAGGATCTTAGAGGCCACCTCACCCACTAATTTCTCAACCATCTCTATCCATTAAATCCCTATAAATATGAGCTCATAGCCATGGTTGAGGGAAGAACATTGAAGGTATTGTTATGCTGTTGGATTGATTCTTGGCCCAAGATCATTTGGAGAGAGCATAGAGAGCTAGAGTCAGAGCTTTTGGGGATGAAGAGATGGTTTCATGGAGATGCATGTCAACACTAAGGCTTGGTTGTAAACTTCTTCATATTTCTAATGCAAGTTTATTTATGTCCCACATATGATGTTGTTGTTGTAATCTCGCATATATATGTTGCTAGATTCCTTAGTCACTAGCATAGATTAGTAGATCATATTATGGTTTCTTTGATTCATTTCATGTCGATCTTTTTGTAGGTACATAGGTGAACTGTCAAAGCATTGTATTCCAGATATCTACAGTGTCTAGGGAGAGTCTTCAACCTATATCCTCTATTTGTTCTAGATCTGAACCATTCATACCAGTGGAACACCTTGCTGTCCACAGGAGGTGAAATATTCCAGCTAACAAGAGGTCGTTATGAAATTAAAGTGATTAATAAAAGACCCAAACCCTAGATACCCTCCACCTGTCCTGTGACTGCAACCGAACCACCACAAATCATTAATTCCCAATTAAAATGATCACTACACTAGCCATCTCATGGTTCTCATCAGAACTTACTGTCCCCCTGCTCAAGTACCAATCACTGATCAGCCCCTCAAAATCAGCACCCTCTCCTCAGTCCACTACACATTTTCCTACATGCATCCTCACTGATCCAAGCCCTTCCTGAATCCAGCACGGTAATCTCCTTCCTCAAGGTTTGAATTTTGATTTTGTAGGTACCAGAGAGTAGTCCAAAAATTAAGAAAGGAGGAGGACCTGCCCTTAGACAGTAATTGGGTGACATTGGCTATCTCAAGTCACAAACACAGGTATGCCAATTCTTCAAAGATGCAGGTTGTTATAGGTTCTGTGAGAAAATTTAGGGATCCCACCAGCAAGTGGCAGAATCCTTTTCTCTCTCTTTTGATGGTTTAGAGGCATTAATAGGCAAAGAAGAGTTCCAAGTTGATGAGGCCCTAATAGAAGAAGTAGCAGAACTCCCAAGGACTGGGGAGAAATGGTTCAAAAACACCATCACAAAGGATGTGGAATTTAGGTCTTACTTGAAGCCTGAGCAGAAGAATGTAGTATGGAAGAAAAGCATCCCTTCAACCTAGTTTGAGGAGAAGTGGCAACAATTGTTGAAAGCAATCCTGGTTTATATAACTTGTGAAGGCAGGTATAACAGGGTGATGATATACCAATTTAAATTGATGAACCATTTAACTGGAAGGATCCCACTAAACCTACCTTTCTACCTACACAGGAACTTGACCAAGATGGCTCATCAGGTTAAATCCCAGCCCACCAAAATTGCAAGCAGGTTATCCCATCATGGCTTGATAAAGATCGTTGTCTTAGAACAGCTGCAAAGAAGAAACGTAGCATGGACATACTTCCTATTTTGGAATGAGTTTGAGATAGTATTGCAGCTAGAAGATAAAGGAAAGTCTCCTTCAAATAATTCCACCATTCTCAGGAGTGGTAAGAGGAAGAGGAGGGATATCTCTCCAGTGACAGTAGATCAGGCTTCTCCAACTTCTAAAACCAACAAATCCAAAATAAATTTGGATTTTAGTGGAAAGGAGGAGGAGGTTCCAGCACAAGGTAAAAATATACTCAACCTACCTTACTAACACTCTGAATATGAAGAGGAGAAGGAAGTTGACATAACAAAGCAGGTTGAAGTAGAGCAAGAGGAGTTTCCCTCACCTACATCAAGGGAGGGTCAATGTGAACCAGTAGTAGTGGCTTGCTATAGCAAACCTAGGTCCCAGAGAATCAACCAGCTACTAGGGCAGATATATGAACTAGAGGTCTTATTTAGAGAAAACAAAAGAGATAAAGCAATATTAACCAAAAGAAACATTGAATTGCATGATTCTCTTCTAGAAATAAGAGGGATGTATTTCCTGCTGCAAAAAAGGAATCTGAGATTTATGAAGGATAATGCCAGGCTCTATACGATGATCAAACTATTGAGGTTGGAGATGAATAATTCAAACCCTAACTCTCAAGTTCACCTTGCGCTGGAAACCCTAGCAGAGGCAGCAATAAGCCTTCAAGATCCAAAGACAGCCCATAATGTTGCTGCTATTCCAAACCCTATGAAGGTTGAAGAAGTGCCAAAGGTCAGAAGTAAAGCTATAAAAGGGTGATTAAAAGACTGATTAAATTTTGCAGAAATAGAGCTTTCGGTGGCTTAGGCGAACACATCAGTTCTTCATTAGCCACCGAAAGCAGAGCTTTCGGCAGCTTACAGACCTAGAATTTTGTTTTCTTAGCCACCGAAAGCACAGAACAGTGCAGAAACACATGCTTCCACACATAACCCACTTTGGTTGATCCAAGAACCTCATGGATGAGTTATGAAGTTGAAAATTAATTAAAGGACCAGTGGATTGGGTCTGTTCCAATTTTGAAGGTGCCAGCGAGGTGAAGTGGGTCACAAACCCTACCTATTTTGACAAACTGTGACTTGTCTTCCAGTTAGCATGTCCTAGTTCTACTTCAATTATCACTACAGTTATTAAAGAGATTAAAGAGTGACAAAGTGTTGGAGTTAGGTAGATTAGCACTTAAGTTAGGGTTTTTTACCTAATTTTTGCAAAAACAGTTATGTTATCTATTTTTACTAAATTCGATCCAACTTTTGAGGATCTGAAATAAATTTTGTAAAGGCTATAAAGCCTGTGACTAATGTTGAAGGAGAGGTTTGACTTCGGAGATTGTTAGACACTTATTGTATTCAAGATTCTCATGTGCTTCATCATTTAATATAATTTCTTTTGCCATTATATGTTCAGGTTCCATCTCTTTTTTCTTCTGTACTTGTGCTTGGATGTTTGATTCAAGTTTATTCTTTTTGTCTAATACTAGATAGTTGTCATCCTATCTCTTTGTTGATGAGTTGAATTGCAAGTATATTTCCTTTTTATGATTATCCATTCATATGTGAGTGCCTTATATATGAATTTTCCAACATAGTGAGTTCTTCATTTATTCACCTTTAATACAAACCCTCTGAACATTGATAGTTAGAAGCCTTATCTATTTGATTGAGTATTATGCATGTCTTTAGTGAGTGAGGTATTATTGGTCACCTAACTTGATCCATTTAGAAAACCATTAAAAATATTGAAGTTACCAGGCATCCTCGAGCTACAACCTAGAGGAGTTTCCTAGAGAGCTATAAAATTGGTGTCGTTGTCGGGGAGAGGAGATTGAAGCTCAGCTTCCCTAGGGGACGACATAGATCCTACTTTAATGATAGATAAAATATGGACACTATTTTGGTTGTAATTATCTATCTGGCGACTCCATTGGAATAAGGTGGCTTCAAGAAGACCAAGTACCAGAGAAAACCCTCAAGGGCCACACGTCACACTTGTTTCAAATCCAGAAGAGATTTTAAGAAGAGCAAGGGCTTCACTAAGACAGACCTCCAGAGCTGCAAGGGGAGCTACATCAGGTATTTCCAGACATATTTCTGTGATTATATCAAATAGACCTCCATTTCAATCTTCTTCTATTGAAACATATAATTCTATGGAATTTATAATTGAATCAGAAAATTTTAGGGTTGAGAAATCTTCGAGCACTACTGCTTGTGTAGATCGAATCCCTGTCGACTCCACTGGGATAAATCCACCACGAATACTCTCTCAGCTACTACCCACACCACAAATATCTCCTTTTGCCCTTTCCATACCCACATCCAATATGGCTACCCCTCTGACCAAAATGGAAAGGATCCTTGTTGCCAGATATGCCCCTCTAAATTAGCCTAACCCCCTCTCTACTATGTCTACTGGAGATTATCTAAAATACATGCCTAAGTATACTGGGGGGAGATTTCATAGCTGAAGAACACTTGGAGGCATTCTATAGTTACGCTGAGAATATAAACATTGAACAAGAGGATGTGTGGACTATGGTTTTGTGCAAAGTCTAGATGGTTAGGCTAGGAAACGGTTCAAAGAGTTTCCTGCTGGATCAATAGTAGGCATTGAATCCCTAGATGACATATTTTTGAAGCATTGGGGAGAATGAAGAGAATGCCTTTACTATATCACTGAATTTAGAAATTTGAGGAGAGAGAATGGTGAGTCTATTTCCAATTTCACAAAAATATTTAATAAAATGTTCAGCAAGATCCCTGCTGAGATCAAGCCAACTGACACTTCACCCAAAATCACTTATGCCAATGCCTTTGATTCTGAGTTCTGTCATCTTCTCAGAGAAAGAATATCTACTTCTCTGTCACTCATGTAAGATGTTGCTCTTGAATTTGAGTCCAATATCATTGCATCTCAGAAGGTTAAGCGAAAAATGGGCAGGAAGAAGCAACCCTCATATCCTCTAGGGGCTTCTTCATCAGAGAATAAAATTGAGAAAATGGCCAAAATGTTGGACAGCCTGACAGCTGAAATGTCTAGACTTAAAGACCGAGGGAAAATACCTATGAGAGGTAAAGGGCCAAATGATTTTTCTCCCATAAACCCTAATTTTGTCCCTTACAGAAGAAATAACCCACCATCTCAGATCCTTCAAAGGGATAGGAATCAAGCTAAGGATAAAATAATCAAAGCTCCTTTTCAGAATGTTGTGCTAGAAGAAGAACAAGAGTTTTCTCAAGAAGAAGGGGAGACAAAAGACAATATCAACTGTATGGAAATATCAACTATATGGAAGATGAAGTAGATCTCTCTTTCCTGACACAAGCAGACTATGAGGAAGCCCTCATGAATGAGAAGATCATGGAAGAATATTTGTATCAGGTAGATGATCGAGAAGGTTATAATTTGAGATCCAAAATTGTTTCTCCTGTGAAGAAGAGTCCTACCCGTACAAAGCAGCATGCTCCTCTTGCTAAAAATATTGTTCCTCCTGCAAAGAAGATGGATGCTCCTCCAAAACAGTAGAAAAGGCCATTACAGCCATCATCCCACGATCCTATTCAGCTCAAAGCCACACCACAAGAGGTAAGAACTTCTAACAAATTATCATATTCTTTCAATCTTATGTCAAAAATTCAGAAGCTAAAAATCCCTTTTCCCTTGATAAAGCTTATGAAGAATGATGCCTTCAAGTCATCCATATTGAAATATCTTCATCCAAGGACACCCATAGATGTTGACTTTGTGAACTTGCAATATGATAATCCCACGGCAATCCTAGGTCCTCTGATTGAAGAGATGGATGAGTCTTTCCCACCTTTCTACATATATTTTAACATCCATGATAAGATCCTTCACAGCTGTTTGCTTGAATCAGGAGCATCCCATAACCTAATGCCAAAAGCAGTGATGGATGAGCTTTTCCTTAGCATTACAAAACCATACCATGATCTGTTCTCTTTTGACTCTAGGAAGGTCAAATGCCCGGGCCTCATCAAAGACGTTGTCATGAACCTCTCCCAGTTTCCTTCAAAAAGCATAGTGACGGACATAGTAGTGGCTGGCATCCCACCTAAGTTTGGCCTCCTTTTGTCTTGCTCATGGAGTAAAATGTTGGGTGGTACCCTTTGGATGGACCTTACATATTCTACAATCCCAATTTTTGGAGGGAAGACCAAGAGACTCTACAGAGAGAACCAATTCACCTACATCATCAGTAATGCCAAGAACTCTATTAACCATCCCATCTATGCAGTAGACACAAAATATGGGGCATGCATCATGTAGATAGATGATTCCCATACAACATCCATGCAACTTACAAAGCATACCTTTCAACCACCTGAGGAAGTAACCACCTCTGTCTTGAGCATGTTTTTTTATGGGGCCAGTACTTAAGCCTGAGCAGGGGCAGGTATAGTCCTAATTTCTCCTTCAAAGGAGACTATACATTTTTCTTATAAGCTGTATTTCAAGACTATTAACAATATCGCAGAATATGAGGCATTGTGGTTGGGAGTGAAGACTGCCAAGGAAATGGGAATCATGTGCCTGAAGATCTTTGGAGATGCAGATCTCATCATACATCAGGTGAACAATACTTTTCAAGTAAAGAATGTCAGGCTGAAGGCATACAGAGATGAGGTATGGAAACTCAGGGACTCTTTAATGTTCTTTAAACTCTCATATATACCCAAGGATATGAACCATCTAGTTGATTCCCTTGCTATCTCTGCAAGTATGTTCATTTCCCCTTTTCCTCCTAAGTTGAGCTATGAGATCCAAGTCAAGTACAGGCCATCCCTCCCTGATAATGTGAAATTTTGGAAAGTTTTTGAAAATGATGATGAACTCAGTAAATTCCTCCAAGTCATAGATGAGTTTTTTGATATGCATATTGATCAAGAAAACCTAAATATGGAAGAATCCCAGAATCTCAAATCAGGATATAAAATAGGAAATCAAAATATTGTTCAGCTGCCTAGCAAGTATATACCTCGAGGTCTGGTGCCCCTAGAAGATATTTTTGCTCATAATGATTTCCCCTTTAAACCTGTCAAAAGGGAGAAAGACCGTGTTGTCCGTGAGCACAACCTATGTAGCCAAATTCATCCAAAATTGGTAAATTTGTCCTCTGAGTTAACTGTTGATCAAAAGTCAGAACTATGTAGTCTTATGAAAGAGTTTGCTGATGTATTTGCTTGGGAATATAGTGATCTGAAAACTTATGAGACAGCTATCATCCATCATAGGATGCCCCTGGAAAAGGACACCACCCCTTTTAAACAAAATATAAGACCTATCATTCCGCTCCTTCTTCCAGTGATTGAGAAAGAAATCCAAAAGCTCCTTAATGCAAAAATCATAATCCCACTGAGATATTCCAAATGGATTGCAAACATAGTGATAGTGAGGAAGAAAAATGGGGAGATCCGGTTATGCATTGATTTCAGAAACCTAAACAAATGTTATAAGAAAGAGAACTACCCTTTTCCCAAGATGGAGCATCTATTGCAAAGAGTCTCAGGAGCTAGTGTCATGTCATTCCTAGATGGTTTCTCTGGCTAAAATCAGTTTTCTGTACACCCTGATGATCAAGATAAAACTGCATTTACCACTCCTTGGGGTGCTTTCATGTATGCCAAGATGCCATTTGGGCTAATGAATGTTGGGGCCACCTTTCAGAGAGCCATGGACATAGCTTTTGTGGGATTGAAAGACAATCTTGTTCTCATAACCCTTGATGACCTCACTATTTACTCCAACATCCATGAAGATCATTTGCAGCACTTGAGGAAGGTGTTTTTGAAATGTAGACAATTTGGGATATCTCTAAACCCAAAGAAGTCTCAATTTGCTATCAGGGAGGGCAAACTCTTAGGTCACATAGTCCCAGCAAAAGGTGTGAAGATTGATCCTATTCAAGTTGAAGCAATTCAGAAGTTGTCCATACCTAGGTCAAAAAAGGACATTCAGTCATTCCTAGCCCAAGATAAATTTTGTCACGAGGTTTATCCCAAATTTTTCTTATTTGGTAAAGAACATAACCTCTATGTTGAGGAAGGAAGCTGAAATCAAGTGGACATAGAAAGCAAGAAAATATTTTGAATCCATCAAGAAGGCTATTATGGAAGATCCCACTTTGATCAGTCCAGACTACACCAAGGGTTTCTACATTTTCTCCTTTGCTTGCTATGACACAGTGGCAGCAGTTCTGTTGTAGAAAGATGAGGAAGGCCTTGATCAACCCATTGCTTTCTTCAGCAAGACATTGAGGGATGTTGAATTAAAATATGATCCTATTGAGAAACATGCCTATGATCTCATTAAGTCACTGGAAGCCTTTAGGATTTACATTCTACATTCAAAGGTCCTTGCCTATGTCCCTTCAGCTACTGTGAAGGATGTCTTTACCCATCCTGATATGGATGGAAAGAGAGCCAAATGGATTGCCAAGCTTATTGAGTTTGACATAGAAGTAAATCCCACCAAGCTATTGAAAGGCCAAGGTCTAGCTAAGCTCATGGCTGAAGAAAATTGTGATCTATTGAGAATGAATTTCATTGGTATAAGTTCAGGAAACCTGCAGCCAGAGGTAGCAGCAGAAGCAGAGACAGTTCAGGAGAAGCATGATAGCCAATAGGTGACTGAGAAGTTGTGTTCATGTGAGTGGTACTCAGGTATTATTCATTTCTTGCAAAGTTTAGAAGTTCCCCTTGGGCTAAGGCTGACTCAAGCATGGGCTCTTAAGCTTAAGTCTCAATCACATGTGGGGGAAATCATTACTGGAAGACCACAGCCCGCAATATTCTGATAGTTGGGTAATATTGGCCTATTCTTTTCTCTGATGTGTGTACCTTTGTAAGAGCCTATGACAAGTGGCAAAGATTCATAGGAAACCAGCAACTCATATATTTTCCCCTTAGACCTATTGTAGTGAATGGCCCTTTCCCATAGTGGGGTATTGATTTCATAGGTGAGATTAATCCTTCATCAAGTGGTAAACACAAGTGGATCCTAGTAGCCATAGATTATTTCACCAAGTGGATAGAGGCAGTCCCCACAAGGAATGCCACTCACCAAGTCATTATGAAGTTTTTATATGAGAACATATTTATTAGATTTGGTTTCTGAGTAAGGCTAGTGACTAATAATGCACCATATTTTAAATTCGGGGAATTGGTTAACATGCATGAGTCAATGGGAATTCAATTGGTGCATTCCACTTCCTATTACCCTCAAGGGAATGGCCTTGTTGAGTCATCCAATAAAATCCTAGTTAGAATCATCAGAAAACTATTCGAGAATAATCAGAAGAGTTGGGATTCTAAGCTAAAGTTTGTTGTATGGGATGACAGAGTGATTGACAAAAAATCCATAGGGGCTTCTCCTTTCAAGTTGGTTTATGGTACTGAGTCCACTTTTCCCATTCAACTGATTCTACCAGTTGCAAAAATCTTTCAGGAGGAACAGGATGGACCAAATGACATGGTAAGAAGGATGCTTGATTTGGTTGAGTTGTAGCAAGTCAGGCAACAGGTCGTGGCGAAGTCAGAAGCTCATCAAAAGAAGATTAAAAATATTTTTGACAAGAAGGCAAAGGTGGACAATTTTTCAGGTTGTATATTGGGTTCTGAAAGGGGATGTTGTCAGGAAGGACAAGGGAAAGCATGGTAAATTTGACTCTCTATGGATAGTCCCTTTTGTGATAGCTCAGGTGCAACAGAACAACACTTTCAAACTGCAAAATATGGAACACAAGGAGGTGTTTGATGGCCCAGTAAATGGGCAATTTTTGAAAATATATTTCATCTAAGGCTTTAAGGTCTTATTATTGTAAATTTTTTTTTTTTTTTTTTGCAAAATAAACTCCATTCCCAATGGAACGTTAGAAGATAGGTTTAATTCTTATTTTTCAGGAAAGGAATTTTGGTCTAGGGTTCTTGGGACCTCACAGGAAGGTTCCCATCCCCGAGTAGGAGTCAGATGTTATCTCCTAAATAAATTAGTCTTCAATAGGTCAAATTCAGAAAATTTATTTTTGCATGGTGATCAAGATTCCATGGCACATTATGAAATATTTTTATGTGTCTAATAAAGTTGGAAAGCCTTCTATTCTATTTTTTCATAAAAAGCAATGTTTAGCTTTCGGTGGCTTAGGAAAATGGCTTCACAGTTCATTAACCACCAAAAATCCCAGCTTTTGGCAACTAAAAATTTGGAATCAGGACTACATTAACCACCGAAAGCTCATCGACTCCGTTTTTTTAATAAAATTTTGAAAAAAAAACTTTCGGCGGCTTAAGCAAACTTCTCAATAGTTCATTAGCCACTGAAAAGCCCAACTTTCGGTAGCTAAAAACTGGATCCAAGATTACCTTAACCACTGAAAGCTCCAAAAGAATAAAACGATTAGTACATCCATCAATATCAACCATCGTCAGCATGAGGAGCGCCACTATCGAGCACTTAATTGCTGAAAGGACTGGGACTACAAAAAATCATGAGCTTGTAAAGAAGAGGTCGTTATTAAACTGAAGTGAGTGATAAAAGACCCAAACCCTAGCTACCCTCCATATGTACCGTGACTACAGCTGAACCACCACAAAGCGTTAAGTCCCAGTTAAAATGATCACTACACTGGCCATCTCATGGTTCTCATCAGAACTTACAGTTCCCCTGCTCAAGTTCCAATCACTGATCAACCCCTCAAAATAAGCACCCTTTCCTCAGTCCACTACACATTTTCTTGCATGCATCCTCACTGATCCAAGCCCTTCCTGAATCCAGCATGTTATTCTCCTTCCCCAGGGTTTGAATTTTTATTTTGTAGGTACAAGAAGAGCAGTCCAGAAATGAGGAAAGGAGGAGGACCTGCACTTAGACAGGAATTGGGGAACATTGGCTATCTTGAGTCACACCCAAAGGTATGCCAATTCTTCAAAGATCTAGGCTGTTACAGAATCTGTGAGAAAATTCAGGGATCCCACCAGCAAGTGGTAGAAGCCTTTGCTCTCTCTTTTGATGGCACGAAGGCATTACTAGGCAGAGAAGAGTTCCAGGTTGATGAGGCCCTAATAGCAGAAGTAGCAGAACTCCCAAGGACTGGGGAGAAATGGTTCAAAACCACCATCATGAAGGATGTGGAATTCAGGTCTTACTTGAATCCTGAGCACAAGAATGTAGTATGGAAGAAAAGAATCCCTTCAACCTGGATTGAGGAGAAGTGGCAGCAGTTGTTGAAAGAAATACTGGTTTATATAACTTTTTAAGGCAATTATAACAGGGTGACGATATACCACATTAAATTGATGAACCATTTCACTAGAGAGAGCCCACTAAACCCGCCTTTCTAATTACACAAGAGCCTAACCAAGATGGCCCATCAGGTTAAATCCCAACCCACCAAAATTGCAGGCAGGCTATCCCATCATGGCTTGCTAAAGCTCATTGTCTTAGAAACTACTGCAAAGAAGAAACATAGCATGGAAATACTTCCTATTTTGGAATGATTTTGAGACAGGATTACATCTAGAAGATAAAGGAAAGTCTCCGTCAAAGAAGTCCACCACTCCCAATAGTGGTAAGAGGAAGAGGAGGGCCATCTTTCAAGTGACAGTAGATCAGGATTCTACAACTTCTAAAACCAACAAATCCAAAATAAATATTGATTTCAGTGGAAATGAGGAGGAGGCTCCAACACAAGGTAAAAATATACTCAACCTACCTTACTCAGATTCTAAAGATGAAGAGGAGCAGGAAGTTGACCTAACAAAGCAAGTTGCAACAGAGCAAGAGGAGTTTCCTCACCTACACCAAGGGAGGGTCAAGGTGAACCAATAGCAGAGGCTTCCTCTAGCAAACCTAGGTCCCAAAGAATCAACTAGCTACTAGGGCAGATATATGAACTAGAGGTATTAGATAGAGAAATCAAAAGCACTAATGCAAGATTAACCAAAATAAACACTAAATTGCATGATTCTCTTATAGAAATGAGAGGGATGCATTTCTTGCTGCAAAAAGGAATCTGATATTTATGAAGGACAACGCCAGGCTCTACAGGATGATCAGACTATTGAGGTTGCAGATGAAGAATTCAAGACCTAACCCTCAAGTTCACCTTGCACTGGAAACCCTAGCAGAGGCAGCAATAAGCCTTCAAGAACCAGAGGCATCCCATTATGTTGCTGCTATTCCAAACCCTATGCAAGTTGAAGAAGTGCTAGAACGTCAGAAGTAAAGTTGTAAAAGGGTGATTGAAAGACTAATTAAATTTTGCAGAAATAGAGCTTTCAGTGGCTTAGGAAAATGCAGCAGTTGTTTATTAGCCACCGAAAGCAAAGCTTTCAGCAGCTTACAAACCCAAAATTTTGCTTTCTTAGCCATCGAAAGCACAAAACAATGCAGAAACACATGCTTCCACTCAGAACCCACTTTGGTTGATCCAAGTAGCTCATTGATGAGTTATCAAGTTGAAAATTAATTAAAGGCACTAGTGGCCTGGGTCTGTTCCAATTTTGAAGGTGCCATCGAGGTGAAGTGGGTCACAAACCCTACCTACTTCGACAAACTGTGACCTATCTACCAGTTAACAGGTCCTAGTTCTACTTCAATTATCACTGCAGTTATTAAAGAGTTCAAAGAGTGACAAAGTGTTGGAGTTAGGTAGATTATCACTTAAGTTAGGTTTTTTGACCTAATTTTTGCAAAAACAGTGATGTTATCTATTTTTAGTAAATTTGATCCAACTTTTGAGGATCTGAAATAAATTTTGTAAAGGCTATAAAGCCTGTGACTAATGTTGAAGGAGAGGTTCAACTTCGGATATTGTTAGACACTTATTTTATTCAAGCTTCGCATGTGCTTCATCATTTAATATAATCTCTTTTTCCATTATATGTTTAGGTTCCATCTCTTTTATGTTCTGTACTTGCGCTTGGATGTTTGATTCAAGTTTATTCTTTTTGTCTAATACCAAATAGTTTTCATCATATCTCTGTGTTGATGAGTTGAATTGCAAGTATCTTTCGATGTTATGATTAGCCATTCATATGTGAGTGCCTTATATATGAATCTGCCAGCATAGTGAGTTCTTCATTTATTCACCTTTAATACAAACCCTCTGAACATTGATAGTTAGAAGCCTTATCTATTTGATTGAGTATTATGCATGTCTTGAGTGACTAAGTTCTTATTGGTCATCTAACTTGATCCATTTAGAAAACCTTTAAAAATATTGAAGCTACCAGGCATCCTCGAGCTACAACCTAGAGGAGTTTCCTGGAGTGCTAACACTAGAAATACCCAAGAAAATAAAAATATATCGAAGTTATAATAACTACTTGCTAGTAAGATCATGAGCAAACAAAAATATCATAGATATAACAACTGAATATAGGTGTATACATTGTGAAACTATATAATAAGATGAGTCACCAAGGAATTGAGTTGTTGAGCCATTAAATAGGAGACATTGATATGGAGATTATTTGTGATTCCAATGAACTAATAGTTGTGAAGATCAAGGAGAAGATAATGATGGAAATAAATATTTTGAATCAAATAAATGTAGCAATGATATTAAATGCATTTTTTTTAAATTCTATCAAGTTAGGGCATATACGTAGAGTTATTAGGAATCATTTGTGGGATGAAAAACACATCCAATAGCATTCCTCTGATGATCAATCTGGAAAGAAACATGTTAAATTTATTGAACAAAAGGAATATGAAATGTTCTATTTGTTCATGTCCAAAAACAAGGATTCAAAGAGAAATAAGAATGATTGGTGCATTGCTTTAGGAGAATCTAACATTTATTAGTAGTGTTTATTGGTATATTGATTTGGTTTTGTTGTGTTGAGTTGTAGAAAATAATACAATATTAGAGGAAATAGAAATGACCTGCTTGAATCAAGAGGTAAGAAGGTAAGGGTTAAAGATCTCTATTATGTTCCTTGTTTAGATAAAAAAAACTACTTTCAATAATTAGTATAATGAATTACAACCCATATTTAGACATAAATTTCACCAATCATAGATGTTTTATTATTTAATAATAGTAAACATATGGTTTGTATGGGTGTGGAAGAGCATAGTTTATTACAATGGATAGAAGTGGAGAATGCAGGGTTTGTTCAACAAAAATATTTTTGTAGTTTCACTAAAAAATAATCCCTAATGCATAGGAAAAATAGGTGTCAAGGGTGATAGACATCAAGAAATAAATCCCTAGATGATGTTGAAGTTCCAACAATCAAAATCAACAAAGAAGAGAAGGAAAACAATGGGTATATTATGCTTATTTGTTTTAATTCATAAGAATACCCTCAAGGATGGTAAATCTGAAGTGGTAAAATGAGATGATGCTTCCTCATAAAAGAAAACATAAATTTTTGATATGTTGGACTACCAAGATGTGGAGTAGGTGAGTTCATTAAACAATCTAAGTTCTATGTCAATCATGTAAACACTAACTATTCAATCAACAATGGATCTCGTCCAATTTGTGAGTCAATACTTGATGAAAATGCACTTGATCAACCTTACCAAATATAGTTCACTTCTTGTGACTATTTTGAAGATCTTATATTGTGAAGTACAAACATCTTGTTTATTCAAAGGTTTTATTTATGTATTTTGAACAAGCATGTAAAATGACCATTATGGAGAAGGGCGTTAGAGATAATGGCCATATTTACAACTTAAATGCATAATAAAATTATAAATAATAAAGTGACGTAATAACGAGGAATTTAATATAAAAATTAATGTATTGGTAACTAGTTAGGTATTTGGGAGTTTAATATTGTACTGCTCTTCTCCTACTATGTAATAATAAATTTCATTATATAATGATCTCAATGAATACAATCTTTCTCATTCTAATGTGTAAACATGCTCACCTTGTGTGTGTAAAACCTACAACCCAAAGTTGTTTACATTTGCAAGGTTAAGACAAATTGAAGCCCATTTACAATACCTACAATTAAAAGTTTTTTTGTTTGGAATCCAACGTTGAATCTTTCTACAACCATTATTTATGCATTTTTTGGAATTTTTTGTTTAAGTTATAATTTTTTTATTTAGTATCACCATATCATGTCTTAATACAAGGTTCTAGGTCTTAGTACCATGTATGGAAATAATTTTACCTAAGTTGGAACATGTAGTTGATCCAAACCTAGGTAGTCTTAGCAATGAACTAGTCAGGGAGGAATGGAGGGTTCCAAGAGGGAGATCATATTGAAACCGCTCTTGGAAATGGAGCAAGTATAAATTGATTTTGGCTAACTAAATATACTAAAGACTTCAAGGGCCCTGTTAATCCCCAATTGTGACTGCAATGCTGGAGGGTAAAGATCCAACTATATTCCATTAGGCTAGTTTAATTGTACATTAATTTATATGTACACATTGATTAGAGTTCCTTCCAGAGTTAGTAGATTCTTATACTTCTATTTCTATCAATTACTTATTTTGGGGACAAGAGATCAGGGACCCACATGACAAGTGGATTCATTCATATCATTTCATGATGCAATGCCTCATTACATAGTAGATGAAGAGTAAATTATGTAGTTCCCAAATACTTGCGTAACCCATTATTAAATCACTTTATTAGTAATACTTTGTTATACATTCTAATACATCTAAGTTATAAATATGAACATTACTCTAAAAGGAGTGTATATATGTATAAAGATAAAAATCTCGTAGTTTATGTTAGATAATAAAAAGAATAAATACGGGAAATGTGCCACAAACATTTAGTGATTGAATTGTATAAATAGAAATATGCTTTGTTAGGTAAGGCGTTGACACATCTATGATTAAGTTAGAGATCCCTCGGTGCTTGACCAATTGTGGAAAAAAACAATGAAAAGAACTTATTGGCCAACTTGCTCAAAACTCTTTGTTAAGAAGAAAATAATTGACCATAATTTATAAAATCTCAGGCTTGATCAGTTGTGAATAAATCAATGGGAAAAACATGATGGCCTAATCACTTAAAGGCTCTTTTCTAAAAGGAAACATTTTGATTATACTTAGTAATATTTAAAATGTGACGACCCCAAATCCATTTCATCTTTGGCTAATAAATTTGATTGTTTATTGTTCTTACAATAAGGGTAATTCCAATATTTTAAATTATATATAACCATACACACAAATACTCTAGGTGTAAGCTCCATATAGTTAGATTGGATATTGTGTAGCATCTCCATGTATAAGATCTAAATGATGATTGATCTTGTTATTGATTATTGTAATTTTTTGTTATAATTTTCATTTGTTGGTGCATCCGCAATAAAGATAGATGTTATTAGTATTTCTAATGTACTTATGTTTTGTTTATGAATGCGAAAATTTTTACATAGATCAACATCATATATGTGAAAGAAGATTTATTAACAATGAAATAACCTATTACTACCAAGTATAAGTTTTTTTTCTTACACAGAATGCAATTCCTGTCACATGCCCCAATCTGCAAAAACAATTTTATATTATTTGAGGAACATTGTGTTAAATTTTATGCTAAGTTGTAATTGATGACCCAGTGGGGTCAAGAATATTTAATATAAATTCAGAATATTTATTTATAAATAAATAAAAGAGGAGACAACAGCTTAGGAGAGCTGTTAAAAGAGTGTTTACTGGTCAATTGGTGGAGGAGATTGGGTGTAGAGCAAACTGACATGTGGCAACATCCTCAAACCACTTCCAACTGTTGCAGGTGGAAACTTCCCTATATTTGTGGTCATGATTCCCCAAGAAAGTGGAATCAGAGCAGGTGGCTCATTTAATGAAAACTGACCCAGAAGACCTAGGCATCTCTATAAAATTTCCCATTGAAGAGAGATGAGGTTGCTCATTCTATAGAAGTGATAATTCAAGGTGAATGAATTTACTCAAGAGAAATTCAATGGAGGGGAGTCTGGAATGTGTTTGAGGGGATAACTGCTAAGATTGATCTAGTTGTAGCTTTTAAGCTGAATATCATACTGCTGAGAGCAGATTTTTATTACTGAGGTAATTGAACCAGTCAGGTGACAGAGGTTTTACAGTTGCATTCTCCACCCAGTTCTCAGCCAAGAAGACCAGGAACAAGCTCGGGGGTCCTGACGAAGCGTTGTTTGAGCACTCTCCAGGAGTTTGGTAGGGAGGAACGACCTCCTTAAGTTGTTTTCGTCTTGTCCTCAACAGGTTCTATTTTTTTTTTACTGTCTTCAGTTAAATAATTCGTAGTTTATCTATCATAGGCATTGTTAGTGTTTAGGGTTTATGAATGAAAAGTAACTATGTAATGTTAAGTTCAGTAAATTTATAGATTATTTATAGAAATGGAAATGATTATGTAAATAGTGAAATAGATAGAAATTAAATTTCCAACCTGTGTTTTTCCACACCTAAACTCAGGTCATACTCTAGCACAGTTGGATTGTTTTAAGTAGATGAAATAATTCTTTTATTAGAATGAAAATAGTAGATATGATTCTTTTATCTGAATGTAAATAGAAATAGATTTTACTTCAATGTTTATGAAATTCACTGAAAAAGCATTGTTATGTTTTGCCTGCACTTATTATTTTACTTCAATCAACTAAATGGAAACACAGGTATACGAAAATAGTAAATATACTAGTATTACAATATTAAGTATATAGATAGAAAATAAAGATATTATAGTTAACAGTAGTAAAGTAAACACTAATATTTAAGAAAACATGTGAGAAAGAATTTGCAAAACAATTCATAAATATTAACTTTACCAACCGGAGTATGTCTTACCTAGGAGTTAAGGATTCTTTTTATAATCCTGTTTAATTTACAAAAATTATTGGGAGTCAATATTATTCTAGTTCTTAGGTATGCTGCACTAAAAATCTAAGTACTTTCATTAACTAAAAAAACTGGAAGTAACGCTGTTAGAATCCTTTCATTTCCTACAGAGTTAACATCATACTTACAACTGTAAATCATGTAATCTCCCATTATTCCATATTTAAAAACAGAGTCAAGAATACTTTAAGCAGAAACAAATTTTCATAAACTGTAGCGTTTACAGTATTTCTTTTAACCCTTAAAAGCCAAGTTCTATAATTTAACATTATCTTCTATACAGAGCTTAAAAAATAAATATAATTTACAGAGTAGTAATAAATAAAATGTCTATGTAAATAACAGACAAAGTAAACCAAGAATCATTAACCATGTGCAATATAAATCTCAAATCCAGGTAGGCTTATAGCCTGTAATAATTCAAGGGTCGAAACCCCTTTCTGCTAATAAAATCCAATTACACAAAAGTCTTTGTATTAAACTATAACCAGTTTACATTACTGACCGTGAAAGTAAAAACCCCACAAAATTTACAACTAGACTGTTCTCGAGTCTTCTTTCTTAAAACCAAATATACATAAATAGTTTATATTAACAGTAAATTATATTACTGACAGGTTAGGGAAAACCCATTTCATAGTTTCATTTTCTTAAATTTCAAATAGAAAAACCAAAGCAAACGAGACAGAGATCACATAAGAATCTCTGAGCACAGAGGAGGTTTTATAAACTTAACAAGAGTATTACATCATTAAGCCATAAGGCTGAAAAACTGTTTCATTGAAACCACACATACATCACAGCTTTAAAAGCTTGTGCAACCCAACAATGTATCGACAGGGTTTAAAAACAAAAACATGGATTTTAAACAAAAAAGTAAATATCATAACTAGCAGAGAGTTCACAGCTAGGTTTCCAACCACAGGAACATTCAACCAACCCATTTCGCAAGCAGGGAGAACCCACAACGAGACCGGGGCTTACCGGATTGAAAGCCCACAAAGGTAACTAAAGGACGAGCTTGCTTTCCATTCAAGTCTGGAGCTATCAGTGTAGCCTGCAAGTTTTAAACCAAACAATCTTTAAAAATAATAATTATTATTATTAAACCCTAACTTAATAAATATTTGGCAAAAAGGATTGCGAGTAAATTAGTAATGTATACCTGTGCCGTGAACAAGAAGATTTTGAAACCAGGAAGTTATGGCCACCTAACTTGTATGCACCAACCAAGAAAAACTTCAAGTCAACCATGCGACAGAGGCAGCAAGGTTACAGCACTCAGACTCCACAATGCTGAGAAAAGGAACAAGCAGTAACAGGGTAAAACCATGTACAGGCTTCGATCCAAGCGAAGAAGTAAAGACCACTCACACGGTAAATCTTTACTCACAAGAAAAACCGAGACTACAAGTTATGATACCAAAACCACTCTACAACGTAATACAGACTACGGAGCCAACAAATAAAGGAGTTGCAGGCCTCTCATGGCCACAAGGAATCTCAGTGCACCCGACAGACATACAAACCCTCGGAGACAAATGCCAAGGATTAGGTTTTCACTTCATTATAAGTCAACCAATGCATGGTGGAGAATTAGCCACGTGCCCTTCTTGAAATTTTAACCAAGTGTGGGTCGTTTTCAATAGTAAACACTGCACATCGAAAATGAAATATATTATTGCCAATTATTTCAAATCATGCTATCGAATATTGTACAAAGGTGCATAAACTTTGCCAATAATACAAATCACGAATAATCCACCATAATATAACGTTTCCTATTATTGATTCTCATGACAACTTTGCCAACGACCTTTTGGATAGTTCATATGATTGCTTACAAAGACAATCATGTTATTGTTTATGCAATGCATTAGAACTAGTATATTATAGGAACAACATTTATAATGTTTCTACTTTTAGTTCGACCTTATGATAGTAGTTTTTAGGTAGTGAAACTACCTTATGTTACAAGTAGTATTTTTTATAGCCTATTATTATAAACTATAACTCAACATAGTATTGTAACATTACAATAACAATTGCATTATGGTTATAAACCAAATACTATGTACACAGCTTGTCCACTAGTTGTGCAAGAAGATAATCGTATTTGTAAGTAAATCAAACATGTTGGTATTGTTTCACGACTAGTAAGGGAGAATTAGAGTAGAGATATGTTGTTAATTACAATATATTTTATAAACTAATAGCTCTAAAATTTTCACATAAAACTCGATGCTGATAAGTGAAGAAGTCTTCAAGGAGACTAAAGACAAACCTCATTGCAAGAGTTTCTCTTAACAAAACTAACATCTCATTGTAAACTTTACCTTTGAAAAATATAGGATTATGTCCATACATAAAGAGGAATGCACTTGAGTTTTTAAACATGACAATAGTGGTAAGATCATGATACAATAGAAGTAATTTTATGACAGGGTCTTAAGCTCTATGTTCACTGTAAGAATCTATAATTGACTAGGTACTATAATCTTCACGACAGAAAGAAACCTTGAAGGAACTCATTCTTGTAAATAACATTAATTATGATAAGGACAAAAGTCGTTATGGCTTAATTTGAAATATTGTCATAGATTCAAAACAACGAAGGAATTTACTTTACCTCATCAGAGTATTGCATTTAATAATCAATTTTTATACTAGCATCTGATCATGCTAAAGAACTACTTCTCAACTTAGTTCAAAATAAACTCCTACTTGATCAAACGCTTACCTGCTCAACATGTAAGAACCAACAATCCATTGAGTTAGCAGAATGCTAAGTAAGCCTCGATTTCAAACATGGTTTCTCACCTACTTGACAAAAGTAAATCATCAGTATAGCTAACAACAACTAAATGCAAGACAGTTTTTATATAACTTATAAAAATTAAAGTTGTATTAGTTTTTCTGTATTTGAAACTAATCCTTAAAAATTGTTAAAACTGTTTCATTATCCGCTAACCGCTAGCAGTTACTAAACTGTGATTTCAGGCATTTTATGTCACTTTAAAAATTTTAATTTTTTATGAAATTTGGGGTTATGACATGTGGTATCAGAGCACAAGGTTCAAACACTAGGCCTTGATGAAGCTCAACTTGCTTATATGAAACCATAAATTTAAATCATTTTACTGATGTTATTTTCTTTGAATGTTGTAAACAAAGAAATTTGTTTTTGAGTTTAACGACGGGTATGGAAAGATTGGAGGAATATGCAGAAGAGGAATCCCCTTATACTGAACAAGATAATCTACAAAGAGAACCTATACAAGAATACATAACCACTAATTCTTCAGAACTTTTACAAACAGTAAAAGAATTAAAATCTGAAATCGAATAGGTTAAAAAATAAAATGAGAGGATTCTAAGAGCTCAAGAGAAGCTGAATCAGATCTTAATAGAAAATTTTCATACTGAGGGAAAGGGTAAAAGAGTTGATTCCGAAGATATAATTTATCAACATAAGCATAAAAAGACTAAACATATTAAGAATGAAAGTAGCTCATCTTCCGAAGTATTTGGTGATCAATGTAATTCTCATTATACTAGTGACAGTAGTGAGGATAACCACCATACTAGGAAAAGAAAATATAAACCTTATGAATAAATTTCTGGGGAGTTTAAGAAGATCAAGCCGCCAACATTTAATGGAGAAACTGAAAAGGGGGAGGAAGCGAAATACTGCTTATCCAGGATGAAGAAGTACTTCTAGATTTATAACTATTCTAACCAATTAAAGGCTAGGATGGCTATTTATAATCTTACAGGGAAATCTGATATATGGTGGTAAGATTTAAAGAGAGTGAAAGGTATAAGAGAGAAGAACATAAATTGGATTACATTCAAGAAGTACTTTAAAAAGAAATTTTTATCTGAACAATATTATGAATAAAGGGCTAAATAATTCTATGAGCTAAAACTAGGTACAATGACTGAAAGATTTGAATAGTAAGTTTTTAAGTTTGTTAGGTATGTGCCATACCTTGTGGATGAAAAACCGAAGGTACATCGGTTTCTCAGTTGTTTACCTTATCACATAAAGAATAGGATTGAGTATGACAATCCGAAAACCCTGGAACAAGCTATGAGGAAAGCGAATTTATGTTATGAACATAATCGTAAAAAGGAGAGTACGGTCAACTGGAAGGCCAAAAGGGATAATAATTATGATCAAAAGAAGAAAGAGTTTGTGCCTAATTGGAAATCTAAAAATAATAATGCTAGAAATTTTTCTAATAAGAATTTCCACGGGAATAAGAATAATTCACAGAACAATCAGAACAATAAAAAAAAAGATCCTGCTAATAATCACAGTAATTACACAAAGAACTTTGAATGAAAAGAACCCATAAAGTGTTGGGAATGCAATCATCCACATTATGCCTCAGTTTGTCCCAGTCAGAAAAATACTGTTAGCAATATCCACACAATACAGGAGGAGATGACAGTTGGAGATTTAGCGAGGACTATGCCCAGGATCAATGCAGCTTTGGAGAATCGACAAGCAGACTATCAAAATTCCATGGTGGAAGTAGAAGGTAAGATAAATCAAACATCCATATCTATTTTAATTGATCCAGGAGCTAGTTTAAGCTATATTTCTCCTAACTTGGTAGAAAAGTGTATACTACCTGTTGAAAAGTTTGCAAGTTCTTGGTTAGTTCAGTTAGCTACTCGTGCAAAGAGAAAGGTAATTAGCTTTGTAAATAATTGTGCAGTAACTATGGATCAATTTGAAACTTTTGTTAACCTTAATGTACTACCTCTAGGTTCATACGACATACTAATTGGTATGGATTGGTTAGAGAAGCATAGGGTGGTATTGAATTGCTATGATAAAACCTTTACTTGTATAAATAATGATGGAAAACTAATAAGCATAAAGGGAATCCCTAGGAAAACAATCGTAAAGTATATTTCTTCTCTGCCGCTTAAGAGAGATGTTAGGAAAGGTTGTAAGGATTATGCAGTAACAGTAACCAATGAAGAAAATCTAAACAACATAGATAGGATATACCAGTTCTAAAGGAATATGCAGATGTATTTTCGGAAGAAATTTCGAGACTGCCTCCGAAGAGGGAATTATATTTTACCATTGAGCTGGTACTTGGTGTAGTGCCCAGCTCAAAGGCCCCTTGTCAGATGAATATACTCGAATTAAATGAACTTAAGTCACAGTTAAAATAATTTATTGACAAGAATTATATTCGACCTAGTGTGTCTCCCTGGGGTGCACCTGTCATCTTTGTTAAGAAAAAGGATGGAACTCTACGACTCTGCATAGATTATCGTCAATTAAATAAGATGACTATTAATAACATATACCCGCTAACTCGCATAGATGATCTGTTTGATCAACGACGTGGAGCTACAGTATTCTCGAAAATTGATTTGCGATCTGGATATCACCAAGTTAGAATTAAATATGAAGACATCCTTAAAACTAGTTTTAGCACTCGATATGGACATTACGATTTTGTCGTCATGCCATTTGGGCTTACTAACGCTCTAGCTGTTTTTATGTGTCTAATGAATAATGTAATCCATAAATATGTGGATAAATTTGTGGTTGTGTTTATCGATGAAATATTAATTTATTCAAAATATGAAGAAGAACCTAAAGAACATTTAAAAATTGTCTTGCAAGAGTTGCGAGATCATCAACTCTTTACAAAGTTTAGTAAATGCAACTTATTTAAAGATAAAATCCAGTACTTAGGTCATGTGGTAACTAAAGAATGAATTTCGGTGGATCCCGAAAAGATAAAGTCAATCAAAGATTGGCTAGTTCCTAAAGACATAACTAATGTCCGGTCATTTATGGGGATTACCGGTTATTACCGAAGGTTCATCGAAGGGTTTTCGAGGATCGCAAATTCGATAACCTCTTTGCAGAAAAAGGAAAAGAAATTTGATTGGAATCAGAAGTGCAAGGATAGTTTTAAAAATTTTAAAACCTTATTAACCAGTGCACCAATTTTAAGAATAGTTGATCCAAATAAAGATTTTATAGTATGTACTGACACCTGCAATGATGGTTTAGGTGGAGTATTGACTCAGGAAGGACATGTCATTGCTTACAAGTCTAGGAAATTGAATATTCATGAAAAGAATTATACAACCTATGACTTGGAATTAGCTATTGTCATACATGCTTTAAAGATGTGGCGTCATCATTTAATTGAAAGAAAATTTATCTTAATCACGGATAATAAGGGATTAAAATATCTGTTAGATCAACCTAACCTGAATGCTAGACAAGCTAGGTGGTTATCTTTTCTAAATGAATATGATTTTGAAATTCAACACATTAAAGGGAAAGAAAATAAAGTTGTTGATGCATTAAGTAGAAATTCAAAGCTGAATTTTACAGCAGCTATCAGCACTTATACAACAGATTTGGAAGAATAGCTTAAAGCAGGGATAGAACAAGATGAAAATTACCTAAAGTTACAAGCAAAAGCAAAAGAAAACCCAATAGAAAGTCTAAGTACGGGGTACAACTTGAATGAAAAAGGATTTTTACTGTATATAGACAGAATATATGTACCTAAGGTTAAGTTATTAATTTTAGACGAAATCCATAAAACGCTTTACTCAAGCCATCCAGGTTATCAAAAAACTATAACCATGTTAAGAAAAGAGTATTTTTGGCCGAACATGAAGACT
The DNA here is from genome assembly GCA_001517045.1 of Pseudotsuga menziesii. Lineage (NCBI taxonomy): Eukaryota > Viridiplantae > Streptophyta > Pinopsida > Pinales > Pinaceae > Pseudotsuga > Pseudotsuga menziesii. Next base: position 188,421 of record LPNX010134789.1, read on the forward strand.
GAATTGGCAGAATATATTGCTAGATGCTTTGAATGTCAGCAAGTAAAAACTTAACATCAGCATCCAGCTGGACTACTTTAGCCTTTGCCCATTCCTAGCTAGAAATGGGAGATAATTAGTCTTGATTTTGTTACTGGACTGCCTAAAAATCAGAACTTAAATGACTCCATAATGGTAGTGGTTGAAAAATTGAATAAAGCAGCCCATTTTATACCTACAAAAACTACTTATAAAGCTACAAATATAGATGATATCTTTTTAAAGCAAATTTTCCGACTACTTGGAATACCGAAGGTTATAATTTCAGACCAAGACCCTAAATTTACAGGTAACTTTTGGAGATCTCTATTTAAAGGATTAAATACTACTTTAAATTTTAGTACCTCATTCCATCCTCAAACTGATGGACAGAATGAAAGAGTAAATCAGGTACTGGAAGATTTACTAAGAATGTATGTAAAGGAACATCCAAGTAAATGGGAAGATTATTTACACCTGGTAGAATTTGCTTATAATAATAATTATCAAGCTTCAGCTAGATATAGTCCTTTCGAAATTCTATATGGAAGGAAGTGTAACACTCCCATCTCTTGGAGTAATCCGATAGACAGGTTAGTATTAGGACCTGAATTATTGAAAGAAATGGAAGAAATTGTAAAGCAGGTACAAGGTAATCTAAAAATTGCGCAAGATCGATAGAAAACTCAAGCAGACCTTAAAAGAACTCCAAAAGAGTTCCAGTTAGGTGAACATGTTTTCATTAAGGTGAGACCCAAAAAGAGTTCTCTGAGGTTGGGTAGTTGTGCCAAACTAGCACCTCGTTATTGTGGTCCTTTTGAAATACTATCCAGGATTGGACAGGTAGCCTATCAGTTAGCCATACCACCAAATTTAAGAGTTCATAATGTTTTTCACCTTTCTATATTAAAGAAATATGTGCATGATGCTACTCATGTTATTAAATGGAATGATGTATAGGTGGAACTTGAAGGAGATTTTCTGGTGGAATCGGACTGTATCCTCGAGCGAAGGGAGATCACACTTTGCAACCGCACCATTGGTCAAGTGAAGGTGCAATGGAAGCACCTTAGTCCAGAGGAAGCCACCTGGGAATTGGAAAGTCATATGCAAGATACATATCCAATTCTATTTCAAGGGAACTCTGAGGATGAGGAATAAATAACATCGAGGACGATGTTATAATTTAAGGGGGTGTGTATGTTACATGCCCCAATTTGCAAAAACAATTTTATATTATTTGAGGAACATTGTGTTAAATTTTATGCTAAGTTGTAATTGATGACCCAGTGGGGTCAAGAATATTTAATGTAAATTCAGAATATTTTATTTAGGGTGAATGAATTTACTCAAGAGAAATTCAATGGAGGGGAGTCTAGAATTTTTTTGAGGGGATAACTGCTGAGATTGATCTATTTGCATCTTTTAAGATGAAGATCATACTGTTGAAAGCAGATTTTTATTACTGAGGTAATTGAACCAGTCAGGTGATAGAGGTTTTATAGTTGCATTCTCCACCCAATTCTCAGCCAAGAAGACCAGGAATAAGCTCGGGGGTCCTAAGGAAGCGTTGTTTGAGTGCTCTCCAGGAGTTTGGTAGGGATAAACGGCCTCCTTAAGCTGTTGTCGTCTTGTCCTCAACAGGTTCTATTTTGTTTTTATTGTCTTTAGTTAAATAATTCATAGTTTATCTATTATAGGCATTGTTAGTGTTTAGGGTTTATGAATGAAAAGTAACTGTGTAATGTTAAGTTCAGTAAATTTATAGATTAGTTATAGAAATGGAAATGATTATGTAAATAGTGAAATAGATAGAAATTAAATTTCCAAGATGTGCTTTTCCACACCTAAACTCAGGTCGTACTCCAGCACAGTTGGATTGTTTTAAGTAGATGAAATAATTCTTTTATTAGAATGAAAATAGTAGATATGGTTATTTTATCTGAATGTAAATAGAAATAGATTTTATTTCAATGTTTATGAAATTCACTGAAAAAGTAGTGCTATGTTTTGCCTGCACTTATTATTTTACTTCAATCAACTAAATGGAAACACAGGTATAAGAAAATAGTAAATATACTATTATTATAGTATTAAGTATTCAGATAGAAAATAAAGATATTATAGTTAACAGTAGTAAAGTGTAGAAATAATAGATCAATGCTATGTGCAATGATGCTAAGAAGAAGCATAGGAAATAGATCTTGCTACTAAGAATTCTCACAAGCATACACAGGAAAATAGAGAGAAGAAAGACACTGAATCACATGAATGAAGAGATGAATATTGGTTTGTATCCTTCCATTGAATAATTATGAATAATAGTGTACATAAATAGTACACCCCTCATAGGAAAATAGAATTGTATGGAAACAACTCATAAAGCTCAAAAAGGCTGACCTACCAAAATATAGCAAACCCCCATAAGTGGCTAAAGCACTTACCAAATATATCAAGGACCTCACGAGTTGGAAAAATCATGAGTGAGTTGTCAAGGAGATGGAAATAACATGCTAATCCTATAAAATGGAGAAAAACTAATGGAGGATGGGTTGGAAACAAAAGCTCTCAGTTTCCTAGTTGACTAGCTTTTATCTTATCCATAGAAAAGAAAGAAAAGTAGAAAAAGAAGAATAAAGCAGGATACGTTGTAAAGTCCTGTATACTAATTATTGATGGTCAAAAGGTGGTTAAGATCAACCCAGAATTGGAAATAAATCATTCCTAGGATATAGATGGCATGTATTGACTTTAAGGTGCAAGTGGATGCCAACTAATTGAGCTAGTGGGTGAATAATTAATCAAATAATGATTAATTATTTTATCCTAAGTTGTGAGTGGGTTTAATATATTCCTACACCCCCCTATAAGTCTGAATTTATGATGGTATGACAAAAAATATGGATGCATATGGATGCATATAGGGCCTAGAAACAAGGCTATGGTCACCCTTTAACAATTATTATGTCTAGAAAAGTGAGGAAAGAGGCAAAAACACATGGGGAAAATCCTCCCTCAAGATAGGACAAAGCACAAAATTTGAAATATGTCTTCAACATATCTTCATCTTCACTTTAATGAGCTGACTGAACTACTTCTGGATGAAGGACTTTTTGAAGAAATCATGAACTCCATGATCATGCGCTGGAGTGTAAAACCTGCAAGAAGGAAGAGGAGAGACTCCTTGTATCTCATCAACTGATGAAGTAGGAGCATTATATGAATGCTTATTTCTTCTGTCAAAATTTGATCTGCAAACATAATCTGAAATGGAAAAGAGATATGTGCATACTCCTTTCCAAAGAGTACAAAAAATAAGGCAATTTATTTCACACCCAATTCCCTGAATAGCTGCAAAATTGTGATGTGAATCACATGTCAATATTCCAATATGATGTAGCACCTGTATAGATCTGATATGAGGCTGATAAAAATCTGATATATCAGAAATAGTAGCATATATAACAGCAAGGACAAAGGCTTCAGTGGCTCCATGAGGATATAGGGCTAGACTAGGAAAATTATGAGCAACTGGGGAAAACTGATAGGTGTAAAAATCTGAATGATGGATGGGCATAAGATCTGAACCATAAGTGTTTAGAACAGATCCAAACATGTTTAATATCAATCCATATATTACTAAGGACATGGATAACCATCCACTGAAAGTTAGGAAAGACTTCAAACCATGTAAGATAAATATCACTGCATAAGAAACCAATGAGGAATCAACTAATGAGCTTGGGATTTGTATAGTATTTGGATTATTCAGAGCTATGGTAGATGGTATGGATGGTGGTATTATATGTGTATCAACCTTAAAATATGCTTCTAAATCATAATCCAAAGGATCACATATAAGCATATCAATAGACTCATGGGAATACACTGGTAATGAATCCTCTGTATGAAAGGAGGAAAGAATGAGATGTTCACAATCTTCAAGAAGGCTTTGAGTATTGATGCCAAGAACAAAGGAGGATATGCTGAAGCACATGAGATCAAGTAAGCTAAGTTGTATGACACAAATAAGGCTTTATGTGGCTAAGCAAACATCATGTTAGTCACTGGGTTGTGCACCATCAATGAGAGAGGTATGCAAGAGGTGTAAAGAATCTGACACATAGATCTCAGAATCTAAGATAGGATATTGAGAGAACAATGAATGGGTTATAGGATCATAATCAATATCAGCAGCAGCTCCATATGTTACTTCTTTTTTATCAATAGTATCACAAGAAGAAAAATCACCTTCAAGAGACACAGAAAAAGATGGCTCTTCAATATTTGCTTCTTCATTGAAGGAGGAAGCATTCGAATCAATGAGGGTAGCAGCAACATGAACTGTATGAGAAACTTATTCATCATGATCAAATTCATCAAAGAATGTAGAGGCCAAGAAATCTTGAGAGAGAGAACAAGAGGAGATGCTAGGTTCGCTCCATGCTTCATCTTCAATTTTTCTGCAAATAAAAAGCTTTGTCCAAAATTTTCCAAAGCTCAAATGGAAATTGTTGATTGCATGGGAAGACCCGGGTTTACTATAATCAACCAACAACACCCCTAACTCACTGGCCCTTTCGGCGACAGACCACAAAGCGATCTGAAGTCTCACCCGAAGTGAAGCTAATGGGTTGGCCAAGACTCAAGTGTCTTGGACCAGGTTCTGCGCATCCTACTTCTTTTCTCTTACCCCTGTGAGTCGTAAGATCAACTATATCGGTGCATCGCACGTCCCCTTCTACTCGCAGCACTTTTAGCCGTGCGATTCTTATCCACGCGCTAGTCGCACAATTCCTTCCCACCTCGCACAACTTCCACTTACTCACAATATTTCCACCCTTATCGCATCTCTGCGCACCGCAGGACACCCAACCTCTCCTCAACACCAAGCCCTTAGCTCGCAGTATCGCGCACCACAGGACACCCAACCTCTCCTCAACTCCAAGCCCTCAGCTCGCAGTATCGCGCACCACAACTCCTCTGCCGGTGCGATATCCTACCACTATGACTTTGCACTCTTAGCGTTGACTGTGTCAAGGTGCGAAACTCTACTTCCCAGAAGTTATATTGTGATTAAATGGTCATTAGAAATAGACGTAAAGGAGTCTTTAAGCAACTTACTAAAATACTTCAACTTATCTCTATCTTCCTGTATTACCGTGAACTGAACAATACATACATTCACTTACTGCAACTAACATTATATGCATAATAACCAGTAACAATAAGCAAATACAATCACATTCATGCAACACATAACACACAGATTTAACGTGGTTCACCCCCAGGATGGGAGCTACGTCCACCAAACTGTGCTTCTATTATATATCTTGAGGGAAGTTAGCACAGTCTGTTGCACCGCATATGCAGCGCGAGTTCTCTTCTAGATCTCTGGCCTATTTCTATCTCTATATTTCCTTTCTTACAATATATCCTTCCCTCTCTGTTCTCTCTGTGGATGGTTACATACAGACTCAAATGACTCACAGACAAGATAGGTGTCTGGATTGTTACAACACAGTCTGTCTGATTGATTTCTGAGTCTATTTCAACAATAATCAACTGACCAACTAACGAATCATCCTACGAACCAACCAAAAACCAACCCTTTACAATACAAAATACAAGCTTTTATAGGCGGCCCGAAGGTCTCGCCAATACAACACTGTGGGCCTGTCCCAACAGTAACCCAAATCCTAATTAGTGACAGTCGGTCCTCTCTGTCCTTGAGGTAGCCGCTTCCCGTCACACCACAGCTCTCTGCAGTCTTCCATGCTTCCCGGCACTGACCATGGGTACTATGCACCGCTTCTCTTTCTGTCCTTCGCCTTCAATGCTTGAGCCTCATTGCTCCTTCTTCTTTATGAGGGTTTCTGAGCCCTCCTGTCTTCCGCCACTGCCTTCAATGCAGTGGGTGAGCTCTCCCTTCTCGGCCACTCAGGTACCGTTGCCCTTCTTTGAATTTCGCATCCCAAAAAGTCACGGTTTCCGGCTCTGCTCTCCAGCTGGAAACGTGCTACGACGTCGTAGCTCTGCCTTGTCTTCTTTCCGCTAACGCTATATCTTTCCGCCAAAACTAGAAGCTTCTTCTATAGCTGCGGGACCCTGCTCCAACAGTCCCCTAACACTTACTTGTGGCTCGTCCTCGAGCCACTTGGAACAATCTTCTCCTGCTGTAACTTATCCTTCACCTCCTGCGAAGTGCGTTGTAACCTGCCTTGAAGTCCTGTGACTTCATTCTTCATCTCCTCGATGCACTGTTTCGCCGAATCAAGCAATGCTTGATCAATCTTGGAGTCCTCTGTTCCTTCAATTTTCTCTCTGGCGGTCATGAATTCCTTCACCTTCTGCTCAACCACGTCAACTAATTCTGTGATTTGCTCCTGAAAAGGTTGAAGCAGGTCAGTGATGTGCAGCTCCTTTGTTCTTAACTGCTGCACCTCTTGCTATAATTGGTTCATCTCCTTTGTTTTCCTCATTTTCTGAAGAGCTGCTAGGCTCTTGATTTCTTCTTTCATGGCCACTGCAGTGTTCTCTACTTGCTGTATACTCTGCTGGATCTCGACCTTCTGTGGCGGCTCATCTAACTCGGCCCATGTGTTCATCGCATTTGTTAGTAGTACCCGGGCTTCGTCAATGCATGATTGTATCTGCGCAGAGGTGAGTCGAAAAGCTTCCACTCGCGCTTTTTGGTCTGCTAGGGAGGTGTCTTGTAGACGTGCCTCAAGCTCGACGATCTGCATCTCATGGTTTTCCTTTATCCTGGCTACTTCCTCATCCATCTTAGCTACAGTTTCTTCGAGAACCTTTGCTCTTTCTGCAACTCTTTTTAGCTTCTCCGGGGTAGGCAGTGCGAACTCGTTGTTGCAGTGAGGGAGTTCTAGTGCAATATTCTGTAGTACCTGGGAGAGTTCCCGATCCTTGTTCTGATATGTTGTTAACTCGTCTACCTTTTTTTGATAGCTGGTGGCGAGTGCCGCGTTCTTTTGCTTTAACTGTGCATTCTGCTGGTAAGTCGCAAGCTCTCTACTCCTGAGCTCTGCGCTTAGTTGCTGTTGGATTCTGTGCAACTGATCAATGTGAACCTCTGCGAGGTTAACCTCAAGGGGTTGCTTAAACTGGACTGGTGGGTCCGCCGTTATCGCCGAGAGTCTGATACTGCCCGGTGGGATCAACACAATGTTGAGGCGATCTTTTGCTAAGATTTCCTCGCGAGGTACCGACGGCGCTGAAGTTTCTCCAGTGGGCACCTTTACTGGTGGGGCATGTATCGTGGCAGCCTTCTTTGTAATTGTTCGTATGTCTATGAGCTGATTTTCTACGGCACTCTGAATCTTTTCCTGTGATTGCTTCACCTCATCAAATGAATCCTTGAGTGTATCACATGTCCTTGTTGCGATGAGTTCGTAATCATCTTCTGTTAGTGCCGTCTTCAGAGCCGATTTTGAAGTTTTCTGTTTCTTCCTCCCCTGCGTTGTTGTGGTCTCCTGGCTTCCATCCCTTGTAGTGGGCGTTGTTGCTGATTCTTTTGGCACATCTCTTTTCTTCTTGCCTTGTGGTGGGACTTCTGTGGTTTGGTGCGCCTGGGTGTCTAGTTTGTCTTTGCCTTTTTCTGGTGGGCCTGTCTGGTCGGTCCCCATTGGCAGTGGCGTGGTATCTTCGTATTCATTTCACCATTGGTCATCAAAACCCTTGATGACATTATCAACGTCCTGCATTGTCATTATAAACTAGCCGGGATCCCAGTCGTCCCTTTTAGTCCTTTTAGGCCTTAGGTAGATTCTATGGTTGTCCACCATAAAATTAAGCTGGTTATCATATGTGTCCACAGTCTCTTTACTGATCCTTGGTGATTGTTGGATAAGGTTTTGTAACATCAAATAATATTCATAAAATACTATTGCGTTAACCTGTTTCCTTGTTGGACTGTTGGTGTCCCACAAACTGGCATAGCGCACACCCCTGGGCGTTCCTCCTGGGATCTGTGGAAACTGGCTGTTGGGCGGTTCCTTCCAAGCGACGAATGCACACAATATGAGCAGCCACAAGAAGTGGAAAGGGTGGTTGGCTTGATCTTGGGCTGCCAAACAATCTTCCTGAAACATGTTTAATAAAAATAACGACCAATTGAACTGCTCTCCTTCGGTCACTTGTATGGCCAGATTGATCACCGATCCTGTAACTTCCTTTGGTCGGACTTTAGTTAATAGCCTTCCAGCAAGCAGGCTGACTGTGAATTGGAGCGTCTCATTTTGTAAACTCATAACATCATAAGCCCTGCCTCCTCGCTGTAACTGATACATTTTAACCAGCGCTGCTAGCAGCTTGGAATCCTTGGTCTTTCCTAATACCTGTATTTCGGGAGCTTTACCAGTTTTAGACAGGCCAGTAACACGGTGTATCAAGTCGACATTGAGGTCGATTTTGTGACCTAGCCAGAGATAGCCTCCATGTACACACGAGAGGAGGACACGCACCATAGCATTAACCTCTGCGCTGCGCCCAAAATGGGGTAGTCTCAACACATTGAGCAGACCTGACCGCTCAAGAATCTGGACATGCGACAGGGGGACAAATTCTTCTCTATCTGTCCTTGGGTTCTTCTCAAGCACAAGATACGAATCTGGCTTGAAGTGAGGGTATGTCTTACCGTCCGCCAGGTTGTAATCGATAAATTTGACAACAACAGCATATCCTACTAAATCACCATTTTCCTTTACTCGAGAATCTATTGGCGGTATGGGCACAGGAAGCTTACTGCTCTTGGAAAGTTTGATGTCTAGAGTGCCTTCAACTCGTGGTATGAGGTAGCCCATTGAACTACGGACTTCATCTTCCCTCTCGGAACCGAATTCCTCCATGAGCTGGGAATGGCTCCTCGTCTTTGGTGGTTCTCTGGTTCGGGACGAGCTCGACGGGTTAGCTGTAGATGGCGACGCCATAGCACCTGCAAGGCCGTGACGCTGAAATCTTCTCAAAATATTTTCCAGCGGCTCGTCCTCAGATAGGACCCACTTAGCATAAAATGGTGGACGTGCAATGGTTGCAACTTCTGAGAATCACAGCACTCTGTAACAACTTAGCTCGACACAGGCAATGCTTAACACTTACTCTCCAGCTCTCGGTTTTTCTGCAAGCGTAACCGTCCCAATTGAATACTTTCTGCTTTTATGTCAAATACGACAATCCCGGACATAACGGTCGTCTAGACTGGGTGTGCCGGTCATATTAATTGCATGGATAAGACCACACCCGTCCTTCAATCCTCAATAAATGCTAAAATCTGATCAAATTTTCCTCGAAGCGTGTGTACGGGTGCCGGTCTCGTCAGAGATTTAGCAAATCTGGAAGAATTTATTAAACTGTTGCCAAATCTACGGTAGGGGATACCGGTCATTTCTTCATTAACTACCTGTCAGATAGTGACTTGACTAGCCCACCGTCGGTTGCAAACTGAGTACGTGGCAGGGGGAATTGTCTTACTGCTGCGATGCAACTCCGCATCACCTGCGCAAACAAACAGTATTAAATAAAACTTTTTTTTTTTTTTGGTGTAGACTCATTCCCGGTGCGATGCCTCCTTTCAACTACACTGGACATCTGCACCGGTGCGGCTGGTTCAAGCTAGGGCTGAGAGGCGAGATGGCTATCACTATAGAGCTTAAGCCTACTGCCATTGATCCATGTGGGTAAAATCTCCCCGTTCAGCTGGCTGAGCTGAACGGCACCACCCTCTGTGACTTGTTGTATCTGATATGGTCCTAGCCAATGTGTCTTAAACTTTCCTGGGAACTTGATGAATCTGCTGTCATAGAGGAGCACCAGGTCTCCGATCTGGAAAGTCTTATTCTTAATGTGTCTATCATGCCAAGATTTTTCTTGGGCCTTCTGCACTTTCTGATGGAATCCGGCAATGAACCTGTCTTCTTCTAGGGAAAGCAGCTGGGCTAGCCTTGCTTCGACTGTGTCTGTATCAGTCATCTCGGTAATCTGAGCAATTCTTAAGCTGGGAAGAATATACTCCATAGGCATAACAGCCTCCTGTCCATATACTAAGCTGAAAGGTGTGTGTCCCGTCAGTTTCTTGCATGTGGTTCTATATGCCCATAAGACAGCGTTAACTCTGAGGTCCCAATCATTCCTCTGGCTATTACAGATCTTAGTGAGAGCATTTTCTAAAATCTTATTGAAGGCCTCCACTGTACCATTAGCCTGCGGGTGGTAGGGAGTGCTCTTATGGTGCTGGATCTGGAATTCTTCTGTTAATGCCTCAATAGTACTGTTCAAGAAATGTGTGCCTTGATCACTCATCAAAATTATTGGGCATCCAAACCTGCTGATGATGTTTTCAAAGAGGAACTGCGCTGCTGTAGCAGCATCACAATTTCTTACCGCCTTGGCCTCTGACCATCTGGTGAGGTATTCTGTTCCAGTGATAATATATCTCGCACCAGTGCGCTTTTCTGGTGGGTTGATAGGACCCACGATATCTATAGCCCATTTGTCAAATGCGCGCAACGTGACCTGCGGTTGCAGCAGCATTTCATCACGTTGCGAGGGTTTCCCTACCCTTTGACAGATATCACAGCATATGCAAAAGTCCTTAGTGTCTTTATGCAATGTAGGCCACCATAATCCCGCCTCTAGGATTTTCTGCGTAGTCGGTTTTCCAGCGAAATGACCTCTTGCGGTTCCTGAATGAGCCTCTTTGATAATAGCATATTTCTCGTGCGGCATCACACATCTGCGCAGAACTTCATCTGGACCTAACTTGTATAGGTGTCCTGCGATGAGGGTGAAGTCTACTGCTTTAACAACCAACTGCTTCTTTTGCTGCTTGATAAATTCGTCAGGTGCTACTCCTGTGGTGAGGAATTGAATAATGTCGGCATAGTACTCATCTGCAATCTGTATGGAAAATAACGGCGCATCTGGCAGATTGTCTTCTAGGTTACTGGGCTCTTCTCCTGAGTCTAACCGTGACAGATGATCCGGTCCTACATTCAGTCTTCCTGGTTTCACAATGATTTCAAAATCATACTCCTGGAAGAGGAGTAACCATCTACAGATTCTCCCCCCTAACACTGGTTTATTGACTAGGTATTTTAATGCGGAATGGTCAGTAAACATTTTAAACGAGGCGCCCAATAGATAGTGCCTGAACTTTTGCAGCACATATACCATAGATAAGCCCTCCCTTTCCGTTGTGGTGTAGTTCTTTTCCGTTGTTGAGAGTTTTCTGCTGGCATATGCGATGGGATGGTCAAGATCCCCTTCTCCTGGCTGGGTCAAGACGACTCCTAACGCGATGCCGGATGCATCCACATGTACATGGAAAGGCTTAGTCCAGCCCGAAAATACTAGGATGGGTGCTGTAACCATCTTCTCCTTAAGTTTGTCTAGACTCTGCTGGCATTCCTCATTCCATAGGAATTTTACATCCTTCTTGAGCAATTTTTCCATCGGCGCTGTAATCTTTGCGTAGCCCTTGATGAACTTTCTATAGTACCCGGTATGACCAAGTACTGTCCTCAGTTGCTTGACCGAGTTAGGTGCTGGAAGGTTTACAATGATAGCGATCTTGGCGGGGTCTACCATCAAGCCTTGTCTGCGAACAATGTGGCCCAACAGTATACCAAATGGTGCACAAAATATACATTTCTTCAAGTTTAGAGAAATTTGGTACTGCCTACATTTCTCTAACATCAGTCTTAGATCTCCTATGTGCTTATCGATTAGCCCAAATACAATCCAGTCATCAAAATATACTTCTAAAAACTTATGGATGTATTCTTTAAAGACAGCAACTACTACTCTAGAAAATATAGCTGGTGCATTCTTAAGACCAAAGGGCATTACCGTATACTAGAACGAGCCCCATTCTTTTGCAAAGGTGGTCTTGGCTCGGTCTTCTGGATGTATTCTGATCTGGTGGTAGCCTGAAAACCCATCGGTGAAGGAGTAGACCTCCTGTCCTCCCACGTTGTCTAATACTTCATCAGTGAACGGTGTTGGAAATGGATCATGAAGTGATGCATCGTTGAGTTTTCGCAGATCAACACAGATCCTGATGTCTCCTTTTGTTTTCTTTTCTTGCACTACCATAGGGCTAACCCATTCGCTTTCCTCTACTGGCTTAATGATGCCTGCTGCTAGCATTTTATCGATTTCATCCTTTACTTTTTCTTTGTAGCGCGGATTCAATCTGTATGGGCGCTGCTTAACTGTTCTAGCATCCTCCTTTAGTGGTATCCTCATGACTCCCAGGTCTCCAACTATTCCCTTCATCTCTGTGAACTTGGTGGGAAATAGGTCCTAATAGTCATGTAGCAGATTTGCAATCTGTCCGACTGTTTCATCGTTCCAGTAGTCTCCAATAGAGGCAAACTTAGGTTCTTCGTCGGTGCCAATATTGATCTTTTTTATCTTGATGGGCTCGGTGATTGCTGGAATCTCCAACTGGGGTCCCTCCACATCGCGAGTCCCTTCTGATTCCGAAATGTTAGTGTTGCGAGGATCCTCATCCGCCTCCTCTGATTCTGATGTAAAATTATAGCATTCCAACACCTCTGCTAGCTGGATAGTCCACTCAGGTTGGACTGGTACTAAGGTGGTGCAATCCTCAAAAATCTTTGTCTTGATGATGTCTAGGGCCTGAGCAACACTTGGATGTTCTGACTCAAATGCAAAGGTGAGTAGAAAGTTGTCTATCATAAGTGGCCATGTGGTTGTTCCCTTGCGCAGCTCGGTCTCTGTATACCAATTCCTTGGAACTGTTTCCAATGTGTGAATGAATCTGTGAACCCATTCATCCTCTGGAATGTCCGACCAGTTCTATTCACATGTGTGAATGTGTACTCTGGGGTCAGTTTCTCCTGTGTATTTCTCCTGGACACACTCTCTGTTGTCAGAAAATCTGATCGCCATCAATCTTTTTATATTATCCCATGATGCAATATTCTCTTTATGCGCATACCACCATCTTGCAGGTGTGGCTCGAACTGCAAGGTCCATAGCTGCGATCTTCTGCTCATTAGGAATTTGTTGCTCAAACTGTTCAAGAAAATCCCAGATGTTTGTCATACCATGATATGATGGAGTCTCAGCGATCTCTGCGCCAATCCACCGCAGTGATTTACTGATAAACGCACATATGCGCGCTGAGACTTCGTGAAGTCTGTTCTGCCAGTTTTCTAGACCAACATCTGAATCCGATGCGCATGAACTGTCGCATTGCCAACTAATGTTCCCTTCTGCAGTTGGATTGACATAGTCATTCTGGTTTGCTGTCATCTGGTAGAGACTTTCCATGTTATGGGCCTCTTCCTTGGCTCGAATAGGTTCGATGTATCTAGGACCTTGGTAAGGATCGAGCGGTGCGATGACCCGGATCTGTGCATCCTCAAAGGTCATTTGTCTTTTCTTTATGTCAATGACAGCTTTGCTACCAATTGCCCAATCAATACTTAATAGTGCTGGATATGGTCGACTGTTTCCAATGATTTCTATAACCTCGAAGTCCGCAAAAGTACGAACTCCGTCAATATCAACTGGCAACTGCAGTAGTCGACCCAATGGTGATACTCGCTGCTGATTAGCTAATCTCAGCTGGATAGGTTATAGGGCTAACTGAGGGCTACCCATCTGCTCCCATGTCTGCTTGGTTAGAACATTCACCTCTGATCTGAGATCTAAGACAACTTCATCCATTTCAAACTCACCAATCTGGGCTGTGAATTTCATCTCTCTTCCTGTCCTTGTATGTCTTGTAATATTATGGACAGCGCAGTGTGCACTGCCTGAGAGAGAGGGTTGCTGACATTGATCTATCATGCGCTGTAGCTCACCAACGGCTTTGTCATTTCTCAGGAGTTTCAAGCAGCTGTGCAGGAAGGATTGTACACTTCCTGGAGATTCATCCTCGTCGCATCTTCCCGATGTGGTAGCCTGCGGTACCTGCTCGGAGTTATCGCTCAAGGGTGCTTGCTACGGTAAGCCCCTAGACGGCGGTACCTGCGGTCCTGATAGTGTAGGTTCATCAAATGAAGCCTTAGCTTCATGAAAGGTCTCTTTATTCTTCTGTAGGTCGAGTGCTGTTGCTTTAGTAGGAGCTCTGCGCACCCACCCCTAGCTTGTGTTTTTTCCGATCTCCTGCGATGTACCACTGGTGGAAGCACCGCTCCGAGTCACGATATGGACTCTTGGTTCTGGTTCTGCCTGCTCAGCAACGATAAGTTGGATGTTCTGGTGTGCGGCTGGTTTAGGGTCTTTGATCTTAGCTATCAATATAGGACACTCTTCGATAGTATGATCCTAAGACTTGCAGTAGTTACAAGTAGTAGTGGGGTTCTGACAATCCCTAGCATAGTGTCCTAGAATTCCACAATTGTAACAAGTGACTGGTCCACGACCTTGGCCAAAACCTCCTCCTCGGCCAAATCCTTCTCCGCTTGCGAAGCCTCCTCCACGGCCTCGTCCTCTGAATCCTCCTGCTCGGCCTCCGTAAGCCTGATCCGGCTGTGGTCCTGTTGCTGGGCCCTGTGTGTCTGCTTGGACTCTGTACACATCATGTTTTCTCTCTGACATGAGATCATAAGCTCGGCAGTCCTGTTGATCATGCCCAACGGATTTACAGAAGATACAATATAGGTTTTTGGGCGTCTGTACATACTTCTGAAGCAAAGGGCATTGCTGAGGCAGATGTCCTTGTGCTTTACATATTTCACACCATGGCCCTTGTGTGCGTGGTAAGGGGTTAGGAGCCCCTGATGCTAAATATTCTGGAAAGACTGGACAATTGTCTTTACTATGGCCCTGTGCTCTACACTTTATGCACCATATGTCTTGCATAACCTCTTTCCCTTTTTTAAGTTCGTGTATCTGTAATGTGAGGTTGGCCAACTGGGTCTGTAGAGTTGTTATGCCCGTACTGGTTTCTGCTAAAGGTGAAGCCTCTAGTTTCATTGCCATCTCCAGCGCTTCATCTTGAGTAGTGAGTTTCTGCTGCATTAGCGGCATTCTGATATGAGGGAGCAGCGCTGCAATAAACCATTCTTTATGCTGCTCCGGTGCAAACTCAAAACTTACTTGGTCTATAAGAGCTTTGAATTTCTGGTCAAAGTCCCATACTGACTCTGATGGTAGCTGTTTAATATCCTTAAGCTCTGTAATGCACTAAGACTCAGATTTAGGTTTCTTAAACTCTTTGATCATGGCGTTCTTGACCTGGGCAAGCGTCTTGGGAAATGTAGTATACTTTATGTACCATGTCAAGGCTCTGTCTCTGAGTGTGGTAACCAACTGTACAAGTTTAAGGTTATCACCGTTGATTGTTTTAATGGTCCACATGGCTTCGCATAGGAACCAATGCTGTTCGGGGTCTTCTGCTCCTGTACCCTTAAAAATAGGTAGCTTCATGTCGTCTCCCATTCTATTTCTCTGTGGTGGGTTCTGACTAACTGGAGTACTACCACTCAGCGGTGTAGGTGAAGGTGCTGTAGCGGGAGTAGGTACTGACTGTGAGGTACTAGATGGAGTACCGGTGGGGTTATTCTGAGTCCCTGTCTGTTTTTGTGGAGTATAGGGGTGGTAAGGGATACCCCCCTCTGGTTCTTCTGTAGTGCTAGGGCTCTATTTTCTAATACTATCTGAACTGTCTTCGAATACAGGAGAGCTAAAATCTACTTTATACTTCTTTCCACTATGTGTTCGGCCAATGTCATCAAAGTCACTTTCAAACTCTTGTGACATTACTATTTTTACTTATTCATCTGAGACTAGATCCATTGTTCCTTTTTCATATAGCAGCATCTTAAGGGACAAGTTTAGAGATCTAAGGTACTTACCGCGATATCCTCTGAAGAAGTATCGTTCTGCTTCACTGAAGCTCTTTCTCTGGTCAACTGCAAATTCTGTAACATAGCCTTCTAGCACACTTGTAACCTAGAAGTCCACTGCTCTCGTAATCGGATTGTCAAGGTTCTGTACGGTCTGAATCAGCTCCAGTGTCCAGACAATGTTTCTTTTCTTCTTGAATATATTCCTATCTGTCAACTTGGATAACCAGTCGAAGAGCTCGTTTCCGTAGGTTGCAAAAAATATAGCGTGTATGTCTGAAGCGATATGCTTTTATAACCAGGCTTCTGTGCTGAGTTTAGGGCTTCGGTTTTCTTTCTCGGAAAACTCCCTTAAGTCTGAATCCAGCCACTGGTGGAACTCTTCTCTAGTAGGATGCCAACAAAACATTAACTCCCAGTCATTTAAACCGGCAATGGAACCATTTGTTGATTGCATGGGCAAACCCGGGTTTACTATAATCAACCAACAACACCCCTAACTCACTGGCCCTTTCGGCGACAGACCGCAAAGTGATCTGAAGTCTCACCCGAAGTGAAGCTAATGGGTTGGCCAAGACTCAAGTGTCTTGGACCAGGTTCTGCGCATCCTACTTCTTTTCTCTTACCCCTGTGAGTCGCAAGATCAACTATATCGACGCATCGCACGTCTCCTTCTACTCGCAGCACTTTTAGCCGTGTGATTCTTATCCATGCGCAAGTCGCACAATTCCTTCCCACGTCGCACAACTTCCACTTACTCAAAATATTTCCACCCTTATCGCATCTCTGCGCACCGCAGGACACCCAACCTCTCCTCAACGCCAAGCCCTCAGCTCGCAGTATCGCGCACCGCAGCTCCTCTGCCGGTGCGATATCGCCTCTCTGCGATATCCTACCACTACGACTTTGCACTCTTAGCGTTGACTGTGTCGAGGTGCGAAACTCTACTTCCCAGAATTTATATTGTGATTAAATGGTCATTAGAAACAGACGTAAAGGAGTCTTTAATCAACTTACTAAAATACTTCAACTTATCTCTATCTTCCTGTATTACCGTGAACTGAACAATACATACATTCACTTACTGCAACTAACATTATATGCATAATAACCAGTAACAATAAGCAAATACAATCACATTCATGCAACACATAACACGCATATTTAACGTGGTTCACCCCCAGGATGGGAGCTACGTCCACCAAACTGTGCTTCTATTATATATCTTGAGGGAAGTTAGCACAGTCTGTTGCACCGCATATGCAGTGCGAGTTCCCTTCTAGATCTCTGGCCTATTTCTATCTCTATATTGCCTTTCTTACAATATATCCTTCCCTCTCTGTTCTCTCTGTGGATGGTTACATACAGACTCAAATGACTCACAGACAAGCTAGGTGTCTGGATCGTTACAACACAGTCTGTCTGACTGATTCCTGAGTCTATTTCAACAATATTCAACTGACCAACTAACGACTCATCCTACGAACCAACCAAAAACCAACCCTTTACAATACAAAATATAAGCTTTTATAGGCGGCCCGAAGGTCTCGCCATTACAACACTATGGGCCTGTCCCAACAGTAACCCAAATCCTAATTAGTGATAGTCGGTCCTCTCTATCCTTGAGGTAGCCGCTTCCCGTCACACCACAGCTCTCTGCAGTCTTCCATGCTTCCCGGCACTGACCATGGGTACTATGCACCGCTTCTCTTTCTGTCCTTCGCCTTCAATGCTTGAGCCTCGTTGCTCCTTCTTCTTTATGAGGGTTGCTGATCCCTCCTGTCTTCCGCCGCTGCCTTCAATGCAGTGGGTGAGCTCTCCCTTCTCGGCCGCTCAGGTACCGTTGCCCTTCTTTGACTGTCGCATCCCAAAAAGTCACAGTTTCCAGCTCTGCTCTCCAGCTGGAAATGTGCTACGGTGTCGTAGCTCTGCCTTTTCTTCTTTCCGCTAACGCTATATCTTTCCGCCAAAACTAGCAGCTTCTTCTGTAGCTGCGGGACCCTGCTCCAACAGAAATTCAGCAGAATCTATGAGATGATATATATTTGGAGACATTTCCAAACACATAATTTCATAAGCTCTATCACAATTATTTATCCAATCAATCTTCTCTTCATAAGACTTAGGTTCACTCAATGCACCAATGGAGACATCAAAGAGACATTGCCTCTTCAAGTATGCCCCCATCTTTGGCTTCCAATCAGCATAGTTGAAAGGATATAGTAGAGGAAATTTTGAATCCATATTGAAGTTGTTGATATGCTCTAAGAGATACTCTCTGCAACCTGCAAAACAAACTAGGAGAAAAGCTCTTCCTCGAAGAGGGATAGGAGACTGGAAGCGCTCCTCAACTCTGTAGAACTTGATCAACCTTGTAGCTCTGATACCATGTAGAAATAATAGATCAATGCTATGTGCAATGATGCTAATAAAAAGCACAGGAAATAGATCTTGCTACTAAGAATTCTCACAAGCATACACAGGAAAATAGAGAGAAGAAAGAGACTGAATCACATGAATGAAGAGATGAATATTGTGTATATCCTTCCATTGAATAATTATGAATAATAGTGTACATAAATATTACATCCCTTATAGGAAAATCGAATTGTATGGAAACAACTCATAAAGCTCAAAAAGGCTAACTTACCAAAATATAGCAAACCCCCATAGGTGGCTAAAGCACTTACCAAATCTATCAAGGACCTCACGAGTTGGAAAAAGCATGAGTGAGTTGTCAAGGAGATGGAAATAACATGCTAATCCTAGAAAATGGAGAAAAACTAATGGAGGATGGGTTGGAAATAAAAGCTCCTAGTTTCCTAGTTGACTAGCTTTTATCTTATCCATAGAAAAGCAGGAAAAGCAGAAAAAGCAGAATCTACTATAAAGTCCTGTATACTAATTCTGGATGGTCAAAAGGTGGTCAAGATCAACCCAGAATTGGAAATAAATCATTCCTAGGATATAGATGGCATGTATTGACTTTAAGGTGCAAGTGGATGCCAACCAATTAAGCTAGTGGGTGAATAATTAATCAAATAATGATTAATTATTTTATCCTAAGTTGTGAGTGGGTTTAATATATTCCTACATAAAGTAAACACTAATATTTAAGAAAACATGTGAGAAAGAATTTGTAAAACAGTTCCTAAATATTAACTTTACCAGCCGGAGTATGTCTTACCTAAGAGTTAAGGATTATTTTTATAATCCTGTTTAATTTACAAAAATTACTAGTAGTCAATATTATTCTAGTTCTTAGGTACACTGCACTAAAAATCTAAGTACTTTTCTTAACTAAATTTTTTTGAAGTAACACTGTTAGAATCCTTTCATTTCCTATAGAGTTAACATCATACTTACAACTGTAAATCATTTTATCTTCCATTATTCCATATTTAAAAACAGAGTCAAGAATACTTTAAGCAGAAACAAATTTTCATAAAATGTAGTGTTTACAGTATTTCTTTTTAACCCTTAAAAGCCGAGTTCTAAAATTTAACATTATCTTCTATACAGATCTTAAAAAATAAATATAATTTATAGAGTAGTAATAAATAAAATGTCTATGTAAATAACAAACAAAGTAAACCAAGAATCATTAACCATGTCCAATATAAATATCAAATTCAGGTAGGCTTATAGCCTGTAAGAATTCAAGGGTCGAAACCCCTTTCTGCTAATAAAAACCAATTACACAAAAGTCTTTGTATTAAACTATAACTAGTTTACATTACTGACCGTGAAAGTAAAAGCCCCACAAACTTTACAGCTGGACTGTTCCACAGTCTTCTTTCTTAAAAACAAATATACATAAATATTTTATATTAACAGTAAATTACATTACTGACAGGTTAGGGAAAACCCATTTCACAGTTTCATTTTCTTAAAGTTCAAATAGAAAAACCGAAGCAAATGAGACAGATATCACATAAGCATCTTTGAGCACGTAGGAGGTTTTATAAACTTAACAAGAGTATTACATCATTAAGCCGTAAGGTTGAAAAACTGTTTCACTGAAACCACACATACATCACAGCTTTAAAAGCTTGTACAACCAGCAATGTATCGACAGGGTTTAAAAAAAAAAACATGGTTTTTAAATACCATAACTAGCAAAGAGTTTGCAGCTAGGTTTCCAACGACAAGAACCTTCAACCAACCCATTTTGCAAGCAAGGAGAACCCATGACGAGACCGAGGCTTACCGAATTGAAATCCCACAAAGGTAACTGAAGGAGGAGCCTGCTTTCCATTCAAGTCTGGAAATGTCAGTGTAGCCTGCAAGTTTTAAACCAAACAATATTTAAAACTAATAATAATAATTATTAAACCCTAACTTAATAAATCTTTGGCAAAAAGGATTGCGAGTAAAGTAGCAATGTATACTTGTGCTATGAACAAGAATATTTTGAAACCAGGAAGTTATGGCCACCTAACTCGTATGCACCAACCAAGAAAAACTTCAAGTCAACCTTGCGACAGAGGAAGAAAGGTTATAGCACTCAGACTCCATGATGCCAAGACAAGGAACAAGCAGTGACAGGGTAAAACCATGTACAGGCTTCGAGCCAAGCAAATAAGTAAAGACCACTCACACAGTAAATCTTTAATCACAAGAAAAACCGAGACTACAAGTTATGATACCAAAACCACTCTACAACGTAATACAAACTACGGAGCCAACAAATAAGGGAGTTGCAGGCCTCTCATCGCCACAAGGAATCTCAGTGCAGCAGACAGACATACAAACCCTCGAAGCCAAATGCCAAGGAGTAAGGTTTCACATTGTTATAAGTCAACCAATGCATGGTGGAGACTTATACACGTGCCCTTCTTGAAATTTTAACCAAGTGTGGGTCGTTTTCAATAGTCAACATTGCACATCGAAAATGAAATATATTATTTCCAATTATTTCAAATCATGCTATCAACTATAGTACAAAGGTGCATAACCTTTGCCAATAATACAAATCACGAATAATCGACCATAAGATAACGTTTCCTATTATTGATTCTGATGTCAACTTTGCCAACGACCTTTTGGATAGTTCATATGATTGCTTACAAAGACAATCATGTTATTGTTTATGGTATGCATTAGAACTAGTATATTATAGGAACAACACTTATAATGTTTCTATTTTTAGTTCGACCTTATGATAGTAGTTTTTAGGTAGTGAAACTAGCTTATGTTACAAGTAGTATTTTTTTATGCCTATTATTATAAACTATAACTCAGCATAGTATTGTAACATTACAATAACAATTTCATTATGGTTATAAACCAAATACTATGTACATTGCTTGTCCACTAGATGTACAAGAGGATAATCGAATTTGTAAACAAATTAAACATGTTGGTATTGTTTCAAGACTAGTAAGGGAGAATTAGAGTAGAGATATGTTGTTAATTACAATATCTTTTATAAACTAATAGCTCTAAAATTTTCACATAAAACTTGATGCTGATAAATGAAGAAGTCTTCAAGGAGACTGAAGACAAACCTCATTGCAAAAGTTTCTCTTAACAAAACTAACATCTCATTGTAAACTTTATCTTTGAAAAATATAGGATTATGTCCATACATAAAGAGCAATGCACTTGAGATTTTAAACATGACAATAGCAGTAAGATCATGATACAATAGAAGTAATTTTATGACAGGATCTTGAGCTCTATGCTCACTGTAAGAATCTATAATTGACTAGGTACTATAATGTTCACGACAGAAAGAAAACTTGAATGAACTCCACTGGTGGTGTGACCCAAAAATCAAATGGCTGAGGAAAGCTGGCAAATTTCGTCTGGAAAATGGACCCCTTATAGAGCCTGAAAAATGCATGGCGGAAGGTCAAGATACTCTAGTCTACGTTTCTTCCAGGATGCCTTGTTCTATCTTGTAATTTTTTTCTTATCTTTCCCTATATTTATCAAAACCACCTTCTATGGTTCAACTCATTCTGAATAAAGCTATGAATATATTCTTGTTTATCCTTCTTTACAAATTGAAAGCATTGCGTCGTCTTGAACATCTGGTCATGGCCTAGATTTTTATCCGGGGGCTCACAACGTCAAAGGACACCCTTGTGAAATTCGTGAAATCTCAGACGATAACCTGGCTATTGTTCCTAACCTTGTCTCTCCCATTTCTCCAAGCCGATACAAACCACTGCAATTGCCTCCCATCCTCCATTATTTTCCCGCAAAACATTACAAGTACCTCCCTAAGTTTGACGGAGAATCCGAAGACCTCACTGCTAAGAAACATTTACAAGCCTTCGAATATTTCTCTGATCTTTTTGAGATAGAACATGAGGATGTTTGCATGAGTTATTTCACCCAGTCCTTGCAAGGAGATGCTAAATAATGGTTCAAGCATTTGCATCCTAAGTCCATCAACACTTGGGAAGAATTTTCTTGCACATTCTTAAAGTTTTGGGGTAGGAGAAGGCCTCTGGATCAAATCCTTTCAGAATTTTATTCCCTTAGGAGACATGAGGGTGAAGCTATATCTAGTTAACATAAGATTCACAATATTTTATCATAACATGCCTAAAGAAGTCCAACCTCTCAAGAACGCTACCAAGATCTGTTATGCAACCACCTTCCCTCCTAAGTTGTCCTTGCTTCTTTTGGAAAGAAAATCAACCACTCTGCAGCATATGTTTACTGATTGGTTGAAGGTTGAGGAAAACCTTTAGATGTCCAAGAAATTGTCAGATCGGGGCGGTGGTGGTGAAATGAAAGATACATTAAAATTGGTTGGGACCTTCAAGCAGAATGGGAAAGTTCCTATCCCGTTAAATCTCTCTCCTGGTATACGAAAATATGATATGCCCTATATAGGATCTTGTGGTCCCGCAGGACTTTTCTCTAAAGATGGAGAGCTACACCACCCAGGGTCTGTAAAGGATGATTTTAAGGAGTTTGGTGCACCTATGTACGATGAATATGAGGAAGAACACCTGCAGACTATACTTGAAGAGCCAGATGTTGAACCAAAGCTCGATGACAAACAAAATGAGGATGCAATGCGAAGTCGAAAGGTTAAAGAGGAAAAGGATGATAAGGGAACTGGAGGTGATAGCCTACCCTTATGTTATTCCTCCTTTGAATTAATACGGCACCTAATTAAATCCTCTAAGCAAGAGCAGAAAGAAGGGGAGATGGTGCAATTCGGAAACCTATACAGGAAAGAAGATGACAAGAAGAAACTACCAGGAAATCCCTCTCTAGCTACCGATACGTCAGGGGTTTGTGATGAGTTGTTGAGTCATAGAAAAGGATGCAGCATCCCTCACATGAATACATTTTTAGACATTCAGCCTTCGGGAGTACCACCTCACATAGGAGGAATATGCCTACTTGGTTCCGCTGGAGAAGCGGAGGACCTCCCTCTTGAGGCACATCAAGCTCTTGTTGCGGAAATTTCTAGTGCAAAAGGGGATGCCTCATTGAAGAAAGATTATGTGGACCACCTTCTACAATCTTCCAAGTATTAGCCTGAAAATCACTAGAAGAAGGGAGTTCCAGACAACTTTCCCATGAACATATGACAGAATATGCTGGATATTGTCTTGATTTCTATGACCCCATAGCAGAGTACATGGAAGGGCTGGGTAAGGGTAGTGACGGGTTACCTCTTTGCTTTGATGATCATTTTTTTTGTCATTACCCTCTCCCTTTATTTAGTTCATTTCTGTCCATCAAGAATGAAAAAAGAACAATACTGTTAGGAAAGTTGCTTTATTAGCTTCATTGGAAGTCCGATTTCACTTAATCAGACTCATGCACTAAATTAGTTAGGATAGGTAGGAACAAATAAGCTCAGCCATCATCGAGCATTTCCTTCATTACTGTTTCAGTTAGTTTTCATTTTCAGTTGCAAGCATAGGTTTACAGTCACCAGCATGGTTTGCCAGAGTGTCTAAATCTCGGTGACAACAAACTAGCGTCGTTGCCGGGGACGAAATTGAAGATCCTCCCTGGGAAAAATGACATGGTTTTAGATCTGGTTGTTGATGGTGAAAAATGACCATACATCAAGAAGGTTGAGTACTTTCACCTGGTGACTCCACTATTGAAGGATTAAGACTTCAACGACTCCACTAGTGGTGTGACCCAGAAATCAAATGGCTGAGGAAAGCTGGCAGATTCTGTCTAGAAAATGGACCCCTTATAGAGCCTGAAAAATGCATGGCAGAAGGTCAAGATACTCGAGTCTAAGTTTCTTCCAAGATTCCTTGTTCTATCTTGTACGTTTGTTCTTATCTTTCCCTAGATTTATCAAAACCACCTTCTATGGTTCAACTCATTCTGAACAGAGCTATGAATATATTCCTGTTTATCCTTCTTTAGGAACCGAAAGCATTGCATCATCTTGTACATCTGGTCATGGCCTAGATTTTTATCCAGGGGCTCACAACGTCAAAGGACACCCCTGTGAAATTCATGACACCTCAGACAATATCCTGGCTATTGTGCCTAACCTTGTCTCTCCCATTTCTCCAAGCCGGTACAAACCACTACAATTGCCTCCCATACTCCATGATTTTCCTGCAAAACATTACAAGTACCTCCCCAAGTTTGAAGGAGAATCCAAAGACCTCACTGCTGAGAAACATTTACAAGCCTTTGAATATTTCTTTGATCCTTTTGAGATAGAACATGAGGATTTCTGCATGAGGGCTTTCACCCAATCCTTGCAAGGAGATGCTAAATAATGGTTCAAGCACTTGTAGCCTAAGTCCATCAACACTTGGGAAGAATTTTCTTGCACCTTCTTAAATTTTTGGGGTAGGAGAAGGCCTCTAGAGAAAATCCTTTCAGAATTTTATTCCCTGAGGAGACATGAGGGTAAATCCATATATGGTTTTAACATAATATTCGCAAGCTTTTATTATAACATGCCTAAGGAAGTCCAACCTCTCGAGAACTTTACCAAGATCTGTTATGCAGCCACCTTCCCTCTTGAGTTGTCCTTGCTTCTTTTGGAAAGAAAATCAACCACTCTACAGCATATGTTTACTGATTGTTTGGAGGTTGAGGAAAACCTTAATATGTCCAAGAAATTGTCAGATCAGGGTGGTGGTGGTGAAATGAAAGATACATTAAAAAATTTTGGGCCCTTCAAGCAGAATGGGAAAGTTCCTATCCCATTAAAGCTCTCTCCTGGTATACAAAAAGATGATCTGCCCTATACAGGAGCTTGCAGTCCTATGGGCCTTTTCTCTGAAGATGGTGACCTACACTGCCCAAGGTCCATAAAGGAAAATTTTAAGAAGGAGTTCGATGCACTTGTGTACAATGAATATGAGGAAGAACACCCGCAGACTATCCTTGAAGAGCCATATGTTGAACCAAAGCTTGAGGATAAATAAAATCAAGATGCAATGCGAAGTTGGAAGGTTAAAGAGGAAAAGGACGATAAGGGCACTGGAGGTGATGGCCTACCCTTGTGTTATGCCTCCTTTGAATTAATACAACACCTGATTAAAGCCTCTAAGAAAAAGTAGAAAGAAGGGGAGATGGTGCAATTCAGAAACCTGTACAGGAAAGAAGATGATAAGAAGAAACTGCCAGGAAATCCCTCTCTAGCTACCAATACGTCGGAGCTTTGGGATGAGGTTTCGAGTCATATAAAAGGATGCAGCTTCCCTCACATGAATACATTTTTTGATGTTCCACCTTCGGGAGTACCACCTCACATAGGAGGAATATGCCTACTTGGTTCCACTGGAGAAGCGGAGGACCTCCCTCTTGAGGCACATCAAGATCTCGTTGTGGAAATTTTGAGTGCAAAAGGGGATGCCTCATTGAAGAAATATTTTGTGGACCACCTTCTATAATCTTCCAAATATCAACCAAACGAATCACTAGAAAAAGGGAGTTCTGAATAGCTTTCCCATGAATAGATGACAGAATATGCTAGAGATTGTCGTGATTTCTATGACCCCGTAGTGGAGTACATGGAAGGGATGGGTAAGGGTAGTGACGGGTTACTTCTCTACTTTGATGATCAGTTTGTTTGTCATTACCCTCTCCCTTTATTTAGTTCATTTCTGTCCATCAAGCATGAAAAAAGAACAATACTTCCAGGAAAGTTTCCTCATTGGATTCATTGGAAGTTCGATTTCACTTAATCGAACTCATGCACTAAATTAGTTAGGGTAGGTAGGAACAAATAAGCTTGGACATCATCGAGCATTTCCTTCATTACTGTTTCAGTTTTTTTTCTTTTCCAGTTGCAAGCACAGGTTTACAGTCACCAGCATGGTTTGCAAGAGTGGCACGAATTCGCTGAAGCAGTAGCTCGGAGCAGAATGGAGATGTCAAAGAAGGATGGAAGGCAGCCAAATGGTTTTGGCACTTGGTCTATGGGGGTTCTTTGCTACCTCACTGGGAGGATAGCATCCCTCATGGAGCGAGTTGTTAACACTCTATTTTTTAACAATCTATTTGTAAGCCTGACGGGAGTTCGAGGAGGATCCCATTCCTTTGAAAACTTTGTGTGAGATCCCTTCAGGTTATCAGAGGTGCAAGGTAAAGAAGAAAGCGACAAGTGCACTGAAAACATTAACAGGACTCAAGATCAAAGGTTGAGGTTGATTGGATGGTGGATCAATGGCTCCAAAAAATTTCGCGCAAGCGGACATGCTCGAACAAAACCACTTTTCTAGATTGCGAAATGGGTTAAAGGTCAAAAACATTCGATGGCAAAGATGAGATCTGGGTCAGATCTACGGTCTCATTCAATTTTGCAAACCACACTTGTGCGGGTAAAGCTAATATCCCAAATTAAGAAAGAGTGGCACCAGTTGCGAAGATCAATGGTCACGACAAGAAAGAAAAGAGATCTATGGCCACGGTTTATTTCGCAATGCAAACTAGCGAGGTGGAATACTGAGATTTCTCATTGCAAAAAGTAATCGGGCCCACTCCGATCTATGGCTGCATGAAAGGGTTGGTCACGATTGACGGTTAAGAACATGTCACGATCTGAAACTACCCGTGGCATCCAGAGGAGAAAATTTGGCGATAGAAATAACGGGACATGGATGGTGGACGTGAAAGATCCCTCAAATCGGATGGTTGAGAAGACTTCCAGGGTACAGGTTTCACATCCAGTGCAAAGATGAAAGCGGAGGAGACGCTCATGCATGTAATCTACATCCTTGCATATTGGCCAATTTCTCTGATGCCATTCGGGATAAACCTAAGGTGAAAGTCATGTCCAGCGACACTAATTTCCCCGGCTCACAGATTCGGCACGTGGTTCACTTAGAAGGAATCAATAAGAAATATGGAGGTCTGATTTGTTGAGGCGACAAACTTGGTGTTTACATGAGGTAGAGAGAGGCGATGAACTAAAACAGCCCGACACCACCATCATCAGTAAGTGAAAGAGTAAGAAAATTCAAATCCGCAGCCCTTGAAACCATCTTGGTGGCCACGCGGGAATTGCTTGGAATCATATCCATATTGGATAATATAATTGAACATCAAAAGGAAAGATCCCCACCCTGGAATCACACATGCCACCATCACAACGACCAATATTCTAAGGGTATAGCCCTTTCTAGGCCATTTTGTCTCACCCTATATAACTCTATCTTTCAAATATCTTTGAGGCGTGGAAATGTGTAAACGATAAGAGGTAAAGGGTTGAATTCCGAGAAGTGTCGATTTACTTCACAGACAACCATGGCTGTGTGGTTTGAGAAGTTAGTTCGACAAGGGGTACTCTTGGTCAACGAACATAGATCTGTGTTTATTTATCGTCATGGTTATCCACACCAGAAAATCGCCAATCACCGGGGCACAGATGTTAAACACCAAGGGAGGTTCACCCACTTCTGCACAACCCAGTCCTTGGATGTGCTATGCATGGGATTTGACATCCCAATGACATCTCTCTCACACTCCTAGTTGTATTCACGACCTCCGAAGTCCCATTTCACAGTGGTGGCAGAACTGTCGGAGCAAATGCTCATTCTGGGACCATGTAGATCCGGAGCCTTCAACACCACCCCTGGGATCTCCACTTGGATGCTTTGTCGTGGGAAAGGAGAGGGTCAAATGCACACCCAGCTACATGGCCTGCAAGAAAACCATCCTCATGGGAGGAAGAAAACAATACAAGGATGATAAGCCTCTTAATTCGTTTATCATCACCAAGTGCATGATCACCCTTTTTCCAACCTCTTCTTATAACAATGTTAACAGATGAAGGATGGGTCGAGAAAATTATCGGGCAGTGAATTTGGGTCTTCTTGTCAGCCTTTCAGCAACATAGTCTGGAACAAACGGGCTGGTCAAAGAGACAAAAAAGATATATCCAAAGCGGCCCGGGTGGACAACTAATCATCAGCATGCAGCATGGAGATTGCTTTCACAAAATGGAGAGGAAGAAAACTCTATGATGTCAGCCTACATTATCACGTGCTACATCTCCATAATTGTTTGTTTATATCTGTAAAACATGGCGATAGTTCCACTCTCAAGACTGTTGATATATGATTGTGACTTGCAACAGTTTTCTGTTTAAATAGTCTCAGCATTAGAATAGTATAAATACACTTCCGATAGAGGGAGATAGGAGTTGGTTGTATTGGGAAACATTCTCAAGCTGAGGCTCTCCATTGTAAATAAGATCCGATGCCTATGTTATGAATAAAATTGCAGAGGAAGAGTTGTTTCTCATGACAGAGATTCATGTGTCGTTGCTTCTTCCAATATGTATTTTCCTTTACGTGAAATGTGCTTCCTGCTTTCATTCCAGTTTGTTGATTGCTTTCATGTATGCAACTTAGTGTATAATAGTTAGTAATTCATACTTTCTATGCTCCAGTTGTTGTTCCAGACATTTATCAAGTTTTCTTCTAAAGTTGCGTGGAATTCATCTTGTTGGTGCTCCACGCGATGGGTTGTTCTCCCTTGTCCTCTAACCATCCACTAAATATCTCCTGATTACAAGATCGATGCCTACCTTGCCTCTGTTTGCAACCCCACGTCTTTCTTTCCCTCATTCCAATGTTCTCTACTCAGGTTTTTGACTCCATTGCCAATGGTCCCTTGCCCTGATAATCCCGCCTGCATCTCACCTTAATACACTTCGTCTCATTCAGGATTCTGGCCTCCTAACCCTCCTTGATTGAATATCTTATTCGGAGTAGAATCCGAAGACAAACGAGATATCCCTCTATGATTGCGTAGGGTCGTAGGCGCAGTCTAAAGTGGTTCTGTTGTTTCCCGGTAGCGGGCCCTTCCCCTCGACCTTGGGGCTCAATCCCGGTGCCAACACGGGGGAACATTGATTTGGAAAAGTGCCAACGGTTTTCCTTTACTTATGCTTATTGAGTATGACCTCCTCCCCTTCGGTAAATCCTAACGCACTAATGAGGAGAAAGCATCATGTTCCCAAGATTAATTAATACTACTATATTTATGTTCTCTAGAACTATGTCGATAGTTGTAGGTGTAATACAAAAAATAGTGACCCCGACTTGGCCATTGACAACAGAGAGCTTCATGAAAGTTCCATTATAACCTCCCATGCTGGAATAATCACTCTTATTCTAATTAGTACTATCATCTTCATGATTTTTCTTTTCCAAGTGTGTAGACCAATTTCCCCACACATGGAGGATCCTTCCAATGTAAATGCTCATGAATTCATTATAGGTGATTAGTTAATATTTTTCCTATGTGAAATGAGTTTCATGTACAGCACTAATCCAAGGCCATCCCAATGAATTCCCAAATCCATCCTCTAGTTGTTTATAGTATCCAGTTTCTCATTCATGGCGCACACAAATGGATGTATTGCTTTCATCGCTCGCAATCGTGGGGGTCTTCATGTAATTAAGTCAATAAACATTGTTTTGGAAACAAAA
Organism: Pseudotsuga menziesii; assembly: GCA_001517045.1. Classification (NCBI taxonomy): domain Eukaryota; kingdom Viridiplantae; phylum Streptophyta; class Pinopsida; order Pinales; family Pinaceae; genus Pseudotsuga; species Pseudotsuga menziesii. The sequence goes on from LPNX010134789.1 coordinate 218,179, forward strand.
TATCAGTATAACTTAACATGATGCTATTGCATATCATATATATGCTTTAGGTCCATTTTGATAAGTTTAGTTGGATTATGAATATGAAAACGTGTTATGTTATTTTTACTAAAACTATATGGGACTCCCATAGGAAATTAAAAGTTCTTTGTTATTTTATAAATAATAATAATAATAGTAATATTAATAGTAATAATAGTAATAATAATACTAATACTAATATCAATATTACTACTGCTACTAATAATAGTATTAATAATACCAATAAAAATAGTAATAATAATAGTAACAACATCGTGGAATGGTTCGAGCAGTTGAGTGTTGTGAATTGCAAGTATAAAGTCATGGGTTAAGTCAATGGGATCATTGTTTCAGTTAATATTGTGTATCTCACTCAATAATTATAATAACAATAGATCTATTGATAGAATGCTAGATAATATTAGGGAATATTAATGAACATTAAGCGTTTGGTGATTGAAGGTTGTGCAGAGATGGCTATTAAACCAAAGTGACCTTCCCTTTCTCCCATCGAGATGTTGTGCTCAATAATAATGTACCCATTGGAAGTGGTGCATCAATGAGAAGTCTATTAATGAGTGGTTTAAAGGAAATACGTAGTCATCCTAGGTTCCACGCCCTACTTTATAAGATTGACAAAATTACAATAGTAAAAACTATGAACTAATTATTTCTTTTCTTTTCTTGCAAAAAAACAAGCATAGATTCAATATTTCCCATTAAATTGTCAATTTCTAGGTAAATGATTAACTACCTTACCAACCATGCCTTGATTTGTAGGCCTTTGGTTGTTTGAGCATGGTGTGAGATGGTATTTTGTAATACGTTGGCTTCAAGTTTATGTTAAAGCATGACCTTGTATATTGGTTATAATTCACAAAGTGGATAACCATTCCTTTGGTGTCATTTGGTTTTGTACATGGCCACATTATTATTACAATATAAAAAATCACTAAATGTTGCAAGGGTCTATGAGTCCATTGGAGGGGAAGAAAGGGGGATTAGGGAATAATACAAAAATAATAATATTTTAGTGCTACCCACTATTTATCCTATATTCTCCAACCTTTACCTTTGTTAATTAATTATTCAACAACCTTGAGAAAGAATTCTCAAAGAGGAGGATATGTGAACTTCTTGTGAAGGCAGGTGGCCTCTCTTTAGCATGGAGTATATTACCTATGATTTTAGGCATGCAATCTCTTTTACTAGTCATTTCTCTCTCGGTTCTTTCTTGTCTTTTCTCATGTTTTCCATGAAAGCCACAACCATAATTGTGTGTGAATGTTAAAGGAATATTGCATACAATTAGAAATCTTTAGCTCTCTAAATAAGATATTGTATTTCTTGCACTAAATCAATGGAGGGATTGCATGGAATATAAGAGAAATCATTTTCTTATGTTGTGCAAGTTGAGAGGGAATAGTTTTGTTGGTTGAAAATGAATTGTGCTTGGAAATAACTACATTATCATTTTCCTTATTTGATATTTTTGGGTTGGATTGTGTGAGAGAGTTTAGAGCCAACTAGTCATAATTTTGTCCTTGTGGTATCATACCCCAACTTGGAGGTGGCCTCTACAATAGAGTTCCATTAGTTGGGTGGAAAAACATTTTCTTGTATCCATTTGGTGGTGAATTCCATAAAACAAAAGTATTTATTAATATGGGTTGATATTTATTTTTTCCATACATCTTTGTTATATAGTATTTGATTCCAATGGGTAATTCGGAAATAGTTATTATTCTTACATTCAGTTATGGAATGAATAGTGGGGTATTGTATTTATATGTGTTAAATATGATGTTCTTGTGTTAATTACCAGAAATCATTGAATTTTATCATTGCATACTTCTATGTGCATGTAATCAACATTGTATTTTATTGTATGTACTCATTCAAGATTTATGTTTTCACTACATCAATAGTTAATTGCGGTTTTTGTCCAATGATATGTTTGGTTGGTAAATCTAGTGTGATGGAAGAAGGAAAAAAAATTGAGGCTTGTACCCCAATCACCAAGGGAGGTTGGTCTCGATACACCATGATTGATATACAAGCTTAGATTACAAAATTGGCTTGTGTTGGGACAAAATATGGAAGTGTCAAGATGGAATTTATAATTGCATAACAAATGTTTGACAGAAATCCTCATGAGGAATTGGGGAAAATATCACGAGAATCCAAGATGTTAAACTAATGATTAATATGATTTCCATTTTCAATAATGTACAGTTCTTATGGTAAGGCTATAAAAGTGAAGACAATATGATGCCATTAGGATCATGGTTTGACTTTGTGGAAATTGTGAAAAATGGTTAAAATGCCAAATTCATTGGTTATAAAATATTAAATTGTGCTAATGGAGTCGAACTTAGTCTTAGGAGTAAGTAAATAAGATGGTAAAACCATAGTATGGATATGAGCAAACTCAGAATGGTTAGAACCAGACCAATGGGAGTGAATTTGTGCATATATTTGAGTTCTCTATAAATTGCAGTGGTAAGAGGGAATGAACTAGTGAGCACCTATTTGACCTAAGAGAAATCAACATATGTGAAAGATGTAGTTCAATGGTGAGAATAATATGTATCATTTATCTTTGTGTACCTTAACCATTGTACTTTTTTGTAAATGTCAAAATTTAATCTGCTCAAGCAAAATCGATGGTCAACAAACTCTTGCATTAATTGGAGAGTATGAAATTGCGGGTTCCAACATTGGAATGAATGACTAGGGTTCCATATGTAAATACAAAATGTTTTAGAATAGGCTTGAGGGGTGACTTCCAATTGTACCATGAATTACCTTCGGACTATGCCCATGGATCAAGATCAATTGTCTATGATTACTCATGTAGCATGAAAAATGCATGAGAAGTGAGGTAATCACCTTGTCATGAATGACTATGATCACACATGTGGATCTAGATCGATGACTAGATTGCATTAGCGGGGCTATCCTTTGTAGTGTAAAATATTGCGAACATAAAGGAGGAACTCACTATCCCATCAACCTCAAAAAACATGCCACATGGAAAATATTGTGGGAACAATAATACCTAAGGACCCCTCATGGAAAAAATGTGTGTGTGTGTGTGTGTGTGTGTGAGAGAGAGAGAGAGAGAGAGAGAGGGAAAATCTAAATTGGTTCATGATAGGAAGGTGAATAAGAACATGTTGACCATTATGTAAGAACTAATTATAGAGAATTTGACATGGAAAATATTGGTATGGACGTGTAGGCTTAGGTAGGCCCCACATCACCTGTCGAGTTATAATCACATGACAAATGGATGCCACATAAACAAAAATAATGTTTTAAAAGAAGGTTAAGCACCTGATAAATAGATGCCACATCAACAAAAATAATGTTTTAAAAGAAGGTTTGGAACCAAAATTTTATTTTGGACATAACTTGAGGATTTTGACTTGGATGGAGCTAAAATTTATGATGGAATTAAGTGGTAACAGAGTCCATAAAAATGTCATTGTGTTTTAATTTTCAATTTTGGCCTTGAATTTCCAAAAATTGGAAAAAAAACAATTTTCAAAGGATGACATGATAGTTATCGCTAGAAACTATGATAATGATGAAATTTGGATAGTAAGGAATATGGATAGGCATGAGAAAACCCATAAATATGTTTAGATAAATTCCAATTGGTTCTAAGTGAAATTGGAAAAATGGGGCCAAGTCCATTATTTTAGGACACTTTTTGACAATTTTTGAAACTATATTTGAAAGAAAAGTTATATGAGAGAACAAACTATACATTTTTCCCTAGTCAATATTTCATATATTCAATAATCCAAACAAATTTCTCCCTATGGAAATTTTTCAGTTCCACACTAATTGGGAAGTAAAGTTTTGTGCCCAAATCACCCAAATGTAAAACTAATAAGTTGGTAGCTCTACACACATGAAAAACATGATGGAATATTAGATCATCGATATGAATGTTTTTCACAATCAAAATTACTATCAACACCCAATTCAATTGTTTTTCCAATTTTCAACACCTTTTACCGGTGGTAGAATAGGGCTCTCTAACCTTAATTACACTAACAAAAAAATGCATAAATTAGGCAAGAGTAGCAAACTTCTAGAGTTTTAAATTTTAGCTCCAAACACAAATTGGGACAAGAGTATAATATTTGGAAATATATTCCATAGGGGAATAGATCCGAAGATTCAAATTGTTGAGAAGTACTTCTAAGTTTTTAGAAAATGAGAAGAAATGAGTTTGCAAACTTGACTTGACAAAAAATATCAATATGGACAATTGCAAAATGCATTGAGAGCCTTTGATTATATATATATATATATATATATATATATATA
>LPNX010134789.1:223618-252120 GCA_001517045.1 Pseudotsuga menziesii
TTTTTTATAAAATACACGTGTCAACTCTAAGATGAGCACGGAAGGAGTTACACATATCGCCCCTACTGGGCTGTAGAAAGAACCTCTTCGGTGCAATTATTTTATGGACACTTTTGCAAATATAATACTATACTAGTGACAATAAAATGCTGGAATCAAGGTGTAACCTATTTGAGGAAGAAATATGGAGGATGGATAAGACCCCCTTGAGCATGAGGAATAGGTAATAGGTTTGTATGTCAATATGAAAAGATGATACATAATCGAATGGGCATAGGAACCAAAAATGATATATGTGACCTTGTGGAAACCATGAGAAGCTTAAGGGTTTAAGCCCAAAGTTGTTGAGTAGAGAATGAAAGGATGATTAGAGATCAAGAGAGGAAAAACCAAATGGATGATGCCAAATTGGTCCAAATATTAAGCCAAATACAGAGACAACTGTAGCATGGACGTGGGTCTAGTGATGTTGGAGGGAGAAAAGGTAGCTTAAGATTTGAGTCTCATAGAATACCTATAGAATAAAACCTTAAAATATATGACAGATCATCCCTCTCCATATAAGTCATCCATGAATTGGCATATGCTTTTGAAGACCCACTGAGCAACCTAAATGTGTCTCTAGTTAGACACTAAAGAAGAAGACAAGAACGTGATGACTTGCAATGTAAAATTTGTAATATTAAGAAACCTATATTCGATGTAGAGAACAAATTGGTACAATAAATTGAAGCTTAGTCATTGGTGATGATAAAGTATTTATGGTTCAATTGTTACTCAAGGAACATTAAAGCTAGGATTGATATTTATGTTTTACAAGGAAATGATTCTATTTTGTGGGATTAGTTGTGATAAGTAAATTAGTTAAAGGAATATTTCTTAGAATAATTTAAAGAAATATCTTTATGAGCATTATTATGAATGGAAAATATAATGGTTCCATTTACTTACACTAGAAAATATGACCATAGAAGAGTATGAGAAAGAGTTCCTAGAGTTGTTGAGATATGTTACGTACATTAAAGATGAGAAGGTAAATATATGTTTATGAGTTGATCATCTTCATTATTCAAGGACAAGATTCAAATTGATGAACCTAAGACACTTGAATAGGATTATACAATGATAGGATCCATTGGGGAGTCTCAAGGAGATTGGTTTCAAAATTTATGGGAATGGTTTTCCCACTGCCATATTCCCAAGCAAAGAAGACCATGATCAAGGAGGAGGGTTGCATTTATTGAACTTATTTGACCTCTATGTATTTTTTTTTAACATTAGTTTCTAAGCCTTAGAGGGGGATGATCCATAAACTGTAGGTTCATAGCTTGACAGTATCATCAACACATATCTTTGTGGAAATAAAAATGAATTCTTTCTTTGCAATCAAAATTAGGCTGACAAGTTAATGAAAATCATGGTCAACTAAATTTACTATAAAAATGTTTAATTCATCCTCCGACAATCTGATATAACCAGAAAACTATTTATTCATCCCCGTGCAAATTAATATGACCAAAACATGTTTTATTCATCCTCAAGTTGTTTAATATGACCCCAATAGCAAGAGGAAAGTGTTTGGAACTAATTAAGAACACCTAGCAGCCACAAAAATGCCCAGGCATCTATAAATTCACCCGACACTCTTTAAATTCACATTGGATTATTTAAACTCACCCAACACTGTTTAAATTCTCACAAGTTGAATTAAACTTACCCAACAAGTATTTAAATCTGACCCAAATTTTTTAAATTAACAGTAAATGGCCAAATAATCATCAACACAACATTCATATTCATTTAACATAGATTACCTTCGAAACCTAATGGGAAAACCAACATTTTACGCTAATTTTTTATTGCTTGGAATATAAATATAGAGGGGTGATATATACACCAAGATTGTGTATTGTTACTCACTCATAAATACAAAAATTGCATATGGAAATGGATCAAAGACACATTTATTGTTTATGGACAATCTCCTTGACTCCTTCATCCACCATTCTTCAAGCAAGTTAACCTCTTCAAGTTGTCATTGCTAATACTATCCTTTTCCTTCTTTTCCTCATTTCTTGCTCTGTAAGAATGAATGTCCTCCTCTTTTCCATCCTTCATTTTTTATTGGTTGGCCTTGTAAGGAAAACCATCACAATGGTTCGTTTCAACTTCCAAGGAGACATTGGACTTTTCTTACTATGCAAAAAAAAAATGTTTACAAGGTTTTACAACAAGGGTATATTTATTGGGGATCCAATTTGTATCATACCTCCCCATTGTTGGGCTTTTGGTCCTAAAAATATGGACCATGGAGGATATGGAAACACATGGCCTCCATTTTCTTCATCATATCCACTATTCTTTGACTATTGAGGGTGTTTTTATGCTTGTTGATATGCCCCTGCTTTGTCGATAGTGGACATATTCCATTTATCCCTTCATGTTTATGCATACACTACCTAAGTAGTATACAAATCAGTATGCACAACAGAATGTTATGGACACACAAATCAGTATGCCCCTGCTTTGTCGATAGTGGACATATTCCATTTATCCCTTCATGTTTATGCAGACACTACCTAAGTAGTATACAAATCAGTATGCACAACAGAATGTTATGGACACACAAACACACAACTCAAGGATTTTCCAAGGAATATAGATTTCAATTAAATTAAATAAATCTATTTACAAGATGAAATTACACAGACTCTAATCAGTTGTATTACCCTCGACCATTACCACACAACACTTATAAAATTACAAGGAAGGAATGATCTTCTTCCTAATACAAACTAACTCTTCTTTATCAAACTAGCTAACTCTTCTTTCCACTCAAGCACTAGTATTTATAGTTTTGTAGGCTCAAGATCTTGCTCAAATACTCCTCTAGAACCTTCACTTGATTTCAGGCACCATCGTCTTCCTTTAAATCCTTCATGTGCCTCCTCTAAGCAGTATTTTCCATTTGTCCTTCTGCAACAACTGCCATAACTTCTCTACAAGTGTTCCAACTACCCTAACAACTTTGCTCCTTGGTATTTTGGCTTCTTGTCGGTTGTCTTCTTCTCATCGTCATCTTAAATCACAACTCCAGCGGACACATCATTTGGTACACACTTCGCTCCTTTTTCGCTTCATTTATCATCATACCTCGATTGAGTTCCATTACTCTACTTACAGCTAAATCATCCTTACATCTCATTCTCTTTCATCGACCAAAGATGGTCATCATTCAAATGAATATTCCTTTTGTCATTTTTCGGTTATGTGCTTTCCTAGAGTTTGTTGACTACTCTCTAGATGATTTCAGAAACTTAAGTACAAATAGTCACCTTAGTCATGGATTCCCCTGCATCAACCTCCCTGGGTTGAAAATAACTACGCTCGCATTTCTGCAACCATTAGAGATTATCTTCCAAAATACACATCTCATCTTCTAGCTTTCTATTCTTCCACTAGACCAAATATTCCTTCTTCTATGGGATCCTGGTCTTCATGACATCTCATCCGTCGAGTATTTCTATGACTTCTTTTATCGACTAGACTGGTATCTTGTCATGTTAGTATATGGTCATTCCACTTCCACTCATTGACCCCACTTCATATTTGTATACATCAGAAACATTAAACGTTGGTGATATATCCATATCTTCTAGCAACTCCAACACATAAGCATTGTCCAAAATATTCCTCAAGATATTGCACAGACCAATCTTCTTCAACCTCATCTTGTTGTATGTTCCTCTTGGAAACCTTTTCTTCCATAGGTGTGCGTATACTAATTCTCCTTCTGCAATAAATGCATTTGTCTCCTCCAGTTGGTCCTCAAATTGTATGTTGTATTTATCTTCTCAAATTTTCACTTCACCTTGTTGTGTAGTTCCTTCATGTGGTCAATAAATGATTCAACATATGCACTCTTCTGCATCCCTGTCGGTAACTCTTCCAAGTTAGCTATTCCATGTGGGATTCTCCCTTGTACAATCTGAATTAGAATCATTTCCCTCAATCTATTCATTGAGATGTTGTATGTGAATTATGCATGCGTCAACATATTCTCCCACTTCTTTGGTCAATCGACAGTTAAACATCTCTAGTAAATTCCTTGACCTCATGTTCATGAATTTTGTTTGCCCATCATTCTATAGATGGTATGCATAAATGAATTACAAGCTTCTGTCAATATTCTTCCATAGGGTTCTCTAGAAATGACCCATAAACTTGTTGTCTCTATCTGAAGTGATACTCTTCAGCAACCCCTTTAATCTCACAACTTCTCTGAAAAATAAAATAGCAATACCTGTGGCATCACTTGTCTTCCAACATGGACTAAATTGTGCCATATTTGAAAACTTGTTGACTACCACAAAGATGGAGTCATTACCGTTTTGTGTCTTCGACAATCCTAACACAAAATCCATGCTAATATCTTCCCATGGGAAAATCGACGCTGGAAAAGGTGCATATAGTCCCATATTTTGACTTCTTCCTTTGGCATGTTGGCATATCCTACACTATCGAATCCACTTCTTTACATCTGTCTTCAATAATGGCCAGTAATACTTCTCCTTGACCAATGCCTTGGTCTTGTTGATGCCAAATTTTCCTCCTAATCCTCCACTGTGTAATTTCTTGATCAAGTTCTCCCTCACTCATCCTCTAGGGATGTGTAACTAATGCCCTTTAAACAAATATCCTTCTTAGAAGAAATAATCCAAGTATGGAGTTTTTTCTCTATTCCATAGTTCCTTCGATGCCTTCCAAGAATCGAGAAAATCCTTATCAACTTCATAGTTGGCCTTCATAGACTCTTACCCTATCAAGTTAACAATCAATGTCCCCAACAATGTGACTCTTCAACTCAATTTGTTAGCGACCCTATTAGTCCTCCTCAACTTGTGCTTCAACACAAAAGTGTAATTATGAAAGAATTATACCCACTTCATATGCCTCTCATTCAAATTTTTATGAGTATTCAAATACCTCATAGCTTGGTGGTCGGTAAATAACACAAATTCCCTGGTCAACAAATAATGTCTCCCCTTCTTCAGTCCCTATACAATGGCATAAAACTCTTGTTTGTAGATCTAGTAATTCTACTTCGTATCCTCCATCTTCTCATTGAATAATGTGGTCATCCCTCTTGACACAACACAAATCCAATTGCTAAAATTCTTGCGTCACAGTCGACTTGAAGTACTTGGTTGAAAATCTAGGAGAGCTAAAATCGATCTATATGTCACCTTCTGCTTCAACTTCTCAAAATATTGTTAGACGTCTGTCCACTTGAACTCACCCTTCTTCATGCACGTCGTTAGAAATGCACATATCTAACTAAAATATCTTATCCAAAAACTCCATATCTCTATAGCGTTTGTCATCTCAGGCCACTCCAATACTTATTTCACCTTTTTTCAGGTCCATCCTCAACCCCTGGCTTCAAATAATCAAACCCAAGTACACCAAATCCTTCATCGTAAAGGAATATTTTTCCAACTTCACCAATAGATTCTCTTGGATAATTATTTGGAATACTTGTCATAGATGAAACAAGTGTCCATCCTTTGTCCTACTAAAAATTAGAATGTTATCGAGATACACCACGAAGAACTTCACCAAAAATTTCTTCAATACTTCGTTCATTAGTCTCATAAACATGCTCGACCCATTTGTTATCCCAAATGGCATAACTAACCATTGATATATACCTTCCTTCGTCTTGAAGGTTGTCTTGCACTCATCACCTTCTCTAATTATGATTTGGTGATGTCCACTCTTCAAGTTGATCTTGGTGAAGTATGTTGCTCAACTCAAGCAGTTGATTAAGTTGTCCATTTTCTTGGTAATGGAATCATGCACATTTTGGTAATCCTATTGATGTCCCTTGAATTAGTGCACATACTTCATTCTCCTCCTTTATTAGGTGCTAGTACATCGGGTACTACACATAGACTCATAATATCTCTTATCATCCCTATGTCCAACAACTCCTATACTTGTAAGTACAACTCAACATTCTTTGTTGGTTCCATTCTTTATGTTTCCAATCCTACCAACATCTCATCGTCCACAATTCCCTTAAATTTCGACAACACATGTCCAAGTTCAGTCGAAATGTCCTATTTTGTCCTGTTAACACTCAGACCTTTGGGAATAGCTATGAAGAAATATTGTTGCTTATTTTCCTCCTTTAGGAACTCCTTATTTGAACACATCGAAAATCTATTTTCCCAATAACAACTCTCCTTTCCCTGATTGTTTTTCTCTTCATCCAAGGGAATCAGTCAAAATCTTCTTCCATCCTTCTTAACTGTGATTATATTCTTGTGAGTGGTATACACCATGTTATAGGTAATATTTTCATTGTTGTCCCAGAAATAGATGACATGTGCCCATTAAAATTACATCACATAGCATGATATCATATAGCTCAATGATCTTAAAGTTGATTAGGCACTGCCATGTTACCGTGACATGGTGACCTTTCTATAACCAAGACACTCTATAAAAGTTTGGGTGCAGTTGAAACTTCAGACCTAGTTTGTCTATGACTTTCGTCAAGACCAAATTCTTTGTGTTTCCTCCATCAACAATGGTCATACAACACCTATCTCAAATATTCATGTTTTTCCCAAAAATGGATTTCCTTGTGTCAGCTCCCTCTCCTATTGTCCCGTTTTTTTCAATAGTGCTCATTGGGTCATCAAGTTTTGACCCCCTTCCCACGCAACCTCTGTTGAGTTCCCTTTCATGGTCATTGTTATCAAGAATTTTACACCTCTTATAGACAAGAGTTGTTCCTCTACCCTGAAAAGCACAAGTGTAGAACAAAAGAGCACAGCAGCATATCTTTCCCCTAAGTAATCAATTTGAATAACATAAAACCAAGATCTTACCCCAAACCTAAGTCCTTTTTTCCTTACTCCAAAATTCCTTGCAATGTTCAATACCTGCAAAATAGATCAAAAGACAAAAACACAAATTGAGAGCATCATGACAAATCAACTACCTATGTCAATGATCAAGGATTCCAACAATATATAATCTGCAATTAAAACACATTAAATATGGGAAAAGGGAACACTTTTGTATTAATAATGAAAGATTAAAGTAACAACCAAGCCTTGATGTTGATGGCTTTATCCTCTAAATAAAATCTACATTCCTTCACACCTATGACAATCTCTTCACACAAAATCCGGCCATATCTTTCCTCTGACTCAGATCTCAATCCAACAGCATCAGGGTACTTTATTTTGGCCTCCTCCACTCTCATCATGAAGGCTTCATTTATAGGCCAAAATACATGATATTGGCTTGGGGAATGGATAGGATGTGATCCCAAAAGGTGAGGTAGGTGAATTCCACCTCTCCCAAGTAAGTAGGAACTGACTCCATGGAGGCTTCCGCAAGGAATCTTCCAAAACATTCATTTTTCTCCTTTTTGGTCTATCGGCGCACCTAGCAGAAGGGGTAAAAGCGTTGACCTAACTTGTTGTCAAAGAAAAGAGGGATCGGTGCTCCTTGCTCCACTGCAGATGGCATCGTGGGCACTCTATCAGAATTGGAGAAAAGCGTCGCCCTCCCAAAAGATGGAAAAAAGCTAACCAAGGTATCTCAAGTCTGGCTTTCTTAAAGGTAAACAGGTTATGGTGGAATTTCTAGGTGCAACAGTTGTACTAGTCTCAGTGTCAAATCCTCAAATTTTGGTCTCTTGTTGATTTAAAATATGCGAGTTTTATGGGAAATCATACACATTGTGTCCTAGTTATTGAAAATTGTAGCAGATGACTTTAGGTTTGTCAACATGTCTCCCTCTGAAGGATCCTTTTCGACTATATGTACCTCAACTCCTGGATTTTTTGCTTCCTTGTTGATATTCAGGTACACTACCTTTGGTACTACCTTCTTCTCATCTCTCCTCACGAGCTTCTTCCTTTTATGACCCATTGTTATGTCCTTTGGTGGAAGCAAAATTTTGACTTCGAGCAATCGTCTTTCCTCTACTCATTAAATTCTTTTTGGAAATTTTATCCTCTTCCTTCAAATTTAGTTGGTAGGCTTCTCCGACTGTCTTGAACCTTGACAGGATCAACTCAACCTGAATGACACACTTCATGCCATTCACATACCTCATGACTATATCTTCCCCTTCATTGGTATGTATCAACTTAATAGACGTTTGATAGAATTCCTTAGTCAATTGTTGCATAATCAACTCCTTCTACCTAAGGTTTTGCAATCTCCTAAACAAAGAAATCATGTAGTCGATGGGAGGGAACTTATCCTTGAGCTTAGTGACCATTCTGTCCCAATTCTTCACATTTTCCTTTCCCTTCTTTACTCTTTCATAATGTACATTTTCCCACCACAATGAGGCATGATATTTCAACTTCGAACAAGCAAATTTTACCCTTTTGGGGTCTTCTATTTTCTCCATATCAAAATATTTTTCCATTTCTATAGCCGATTTTATCAACTCTTCAAGGTTCAAACAACCTAAGTAGGTAGATACATCCATTTTATATATACCCTTCATTTCATACAACACTTTCAATAATGTGTCTCCTAGGTCCTCTTCCTCTTCTACCTTAGGGGCATTTAATTCATCCTCAGCTTCTTCATCATTGTGGTCAAGGGTTTCTATCCCCGGACCTTTCTTATGGGCATCCTTCACTGCTGATATCTCACTCTTCAAAATTCTCATGGTATGAACGCACTCTTCAAACATTTTATGGTTAACAATGAAAACTGCACCTCCACACAGTATTCTTCCATGAACATTAACACCTATTTGAGCCACCTCTCTTGCTCATGCGACTAAATCACCACTCCTCAATCACAATTGGATTCACTATGTCTTATGCAACCCTACCCAAGTGCAGTTGGATTTTCTCCCACTTCTAATCGCATTTGGACTTCTTACATAAGATAACTTCCTGCTCTGACGCCAACTTATGCAAATGCTACCTGAGTAGGAAATGAATCAATACAAACATTAGAATGTAATGGATACACAAACACACAACTCAAGTATTTGACAAGGATTATGGAATTCAATTAAATTAAAACAATCTATTTACAAGAGGAAACTATAATACAAAGACAAAATCTAATCAGGCAGTATTACCAACGACTATTACCACACAACACTTAGAAAATTACTAGGAAGGAATGATCTCCTTCCTAAACCAAACTAACTCTTCTTAGGCAAACTTGCTAACTATTCTTTTTGCTCCAGCACTGGTATTTATAGGTGTTTTTAGGCTCAATATCCCACTCAAATCCTCCTTTAGAATCTTCACTTGCTTCTAGGAACCACCATTTACATTTAAATCCTTCATGTGCCTCGTCTTAGTAGGATCCACCATCTCATCTTCTACAACAACCACCCTAATTTCTTTGCAACTATTTCAACTACTCTAATGTCTCTGCTCCTTGGGATTTTGGTTTTCTAGCGGTTGTCTTCCCATCACCAGCAGCTTAACTCATGACTTCATCTGACTCATTAGTCGGTACATACTTCACCCCTTTTCACTATGTTATTCGTCATACCTTGATTGAGTATTGTTGCTCTTGTTCGGACTCAATCATCCTTCTGTCTTGTCATCTGTCATAGACCAACATTGGTCAGAATTTCCATGACTTTTCATTTTGTTGACGGTTGGTTATGTACTTGCCACTAGTACAAAATGAGAGATAAATGACCAAAAAAATTACCAAAATCCACATATAAATACCACTTTTGATATGGCGACCATTGGTGGCAAATTAGCAGTCATTGATCACGTGACCAAAAAAGTGGTCATATTTAATTTGGTCATTTATAGCTTACCTTTGGTCATATATTTGGTCGTATATTTGGTCATTAATGAGGTCATGAATTTGGTCGTATATTTAGTCCTTAATTGTCACAATTAATGACCAAATATACTACCAAGTTAACGATCCAATATATGACCATAAGATAAGCTATAAATGACCAAGCTAAATATGTCCACATTTTTTGTCACAGGATAAATGACTACTAATTTTCCACCAGTTTTCGCCATTTGGTCATTTTTTGGTCACTAATTCAGTCATATTTAACCGATATTGCAATATTATTAGGGCACGGAGGAATCAAACCACCTGCCTCCTACTTATAAGGTAGGAACTCTTCCATTCAGCTAGCACCCTTTAAGATTTTGGGAACCTAACTTATAGAGTCCTCTATAATGGTAAAAATTATCAATACATGCCTGTGAGTATCTAATGGCTAGAAAAGGATGATAGATTGTATAATTTCATAAGATATGATCATGTCCTACAAATATTCATCTCGAAAAAGGAAATACTTTGTAAATCGTAAGCCAACTTCGACTAAAAAACAAGAGATAAATATAATTAAGGTAATTCCATGTTAATTGGCAAAAGCTCATGTTCTGAAGAACCTAATACTATTATTCATGTTAACTCAAAAAGGTAATTGACATTACAGTGTAGTTTTCAACTAGAAACAGATTAATGAATTTGTTGTTATTATTGCAACCTATATGAAGTTATTTGGAATGAAAGCTACTTGATTTCAAGTAGCTTGATACCTATAGAAAACAGATATTACAAGCTACCATAAAATTGTGTGTCCATCAGGATTTGCAGTTCCACATCCAAGTTAGTTCATCTAACACTACCAATGAATTTCTTATTGCGGATGACTACGAAATTTACAAAATGGAATTCACTAATTACAAAATAGATTGTTGTGGCACATAATCTAGGCTCAAACAACAAAACCAGATGTCAAATTATTATACTATGTTATACAATAAAAAAAATTGGTCACACACTAGCATAGATGTTGTCTCTAAGAGTTCAACAATAAAAGTACTTTGCCCAGCCATGATATGGTCCTTTGCTCCCAACATGGCGGATTCACTTATTGACCAATATCCTATCACGTTAGTTCATATTGTGGGTTTTAAAATTATCAAAAATTGAACCAATATATTGCAGGTATTGGGGGGGATGAGGGGTTTAAGGTGGGGGTGGGTAGGGTGGTTTATAAGGATTGAGGTATAAAAAGGGGTGTGGAGGAGGTTTTAAGTATTGGGAGGGTGTTTCAACAAAAATACTTTGGGGCAATATCTCTATAAATTAATGGTATTCTTTAATATCCCATGATCGCACGTGCTATGTGAGAGGTTCACTAAGTGAAGTCCCCATGGCTCACAATTGAACAAATACACAGTCAACTAGTGAAAATTCAAAGTCTTCAATAGGAACATTTGCCCCAAGTTGAAATCCATAAGGATGCATATCATCGGTCAATATAACTTAAGTATATTGATATGTTAGACTTAACTTTTAACCACATCAAAATATTAGCCAATTTGTGCCAAGATAACTGCCAAGCATACTTGTCTACAAAGAGTTGATTTTCCACCCATGTTGGATCCCATAAGAAGCATGAAACAAGAATTTATGTGGCCACCTATATTAACATCATTCTAAACAAAGCACCCACTTTCACTTAGACTAGATAAAACCAGATGTCCCAACTCTTTAGCATATAAGGATTAGATGCAAGCTTCATCACTTAATAGCTTAGTGTTGTCTTTGATGGATGTCTTGCATGTGAGTCCAATAAAGTAATTACTAGAAAGTCCTAGACTTATTAACATGTTCGTCTCTACATAAATAGTAAACAAGAGATCAACCAAATCACATAATACAACAAACGAACTTTAATCATTACAGTGGTGTACTTAATATAGTTACTTTAACCAAGCCTTTCAGTTGCTCTTTTTAACCAATTAATAATCATATTCTTTCCTCTCACTAAATTAACTAAGCACTACCATTAAGACACCTTTCATACTGTTTTAGAAGAAGTGAATTTTTTTAAGCAACAAATTGTCTCACAACTTTATCTCATTAAATCTCATCCTTGAGCATTATCTAAGTGGCGTGCCATTTTGTTTGCAAGTTAGAAAAACAGGCAAGAAAGGAATAATAACTTCTCATCAATTTTCTTGTATGGAAAATTTTCACTCTCTTGGGATGGGTAGAGCTTCTTATTATCAAGAAAGAGGATTGATCATGTATTATTTACAAGTTACATTCAAAATAATTAAAATATTAGACATATCATGTTAAATTTGCCACAAATCAAAGCATGACTTGGGCAACGTACTTATTCCGCATATAAATGACCAAAATATAGGTGAAGGGCCATGACTTGAGCAACATACTCAAAAGTAACTATTCCAAATCAGTAGTCTGCTTTATAGTATGACTAGATATTGTAGAGGAAAAATCATCTAGTGAGCAGAGATACTTGTTTTGAATTGGATGAAAAGGATAACTTCCCTAGTGAGCAAAGAAAGTTATTCTGAATTGGATGAATATGGATCTATATTGGTATTTTAGATACTAGCATGCCATTTCTACACTTGGTATGAAAAAATTCTCTAAATTATGTCTGAACTATATGTCTTTCGGCCTCTCCAACTGTCACACTTACAAACCATATTGCTGCAAAAACCATGCTCTATGAGCAGACATTGATCTGAGCAGACATTGATCAAATCAAGGAAGATTGCAACATCACATTCATGATTCTAGTAGAGGGAACCCTTTCTCCCTTTAATTATCAAATAGGAGTCCCTTTCCCTCTTTTGTTTATCCATGGAATCCAATCTTCATAGAGTTCTTGATCATTAAGAATAGCCTCTATCTACTCCAAATTGACCTCTACTTCTGCCGGACTCTAGTTTAGTAAAAGTGTTGAAACTCCAAAGACAACATAAAAAACACTGCATAAAATTAGTTTCCAAATACAACTACAATTTTATAAACACAAATATGTAACCAAGTACTAAATCAAAATGTCCCAACATCTCTCCACCAAGTGTAATTACCCCATGCTTATGGGAAAAACACAACTACAAAGCAATCACAATAAAGCAATAATGAAGTTTTTGGATGTAGCATTCTGAATTTCCAATTATGGAATCGGAACAATGCCCTCCTAAATTCCTCCAAATTGGTGTTGTCATGAACCATATCCCTTTTATTAACTAATGCAAAGAGTGGATTGAGCCTTACTACTTTTAAGCTACTACATCAATTGTTTTCAATTTCACTAATTTGAATGTATAATAGCCACATGTATTGCTTGTCTATGTTAAAAACCAAAGACACTCTTGCTCTCCTCATAAGCTCATCTAATGTTGTCTTTAAAATTACACATAAATGAAACTATGGTCGCATCAACTACAATGATTACTTTCAATCTTAGGCAAGGACTCATTGCTCAAACATTGTTATGGGCACACAAATGAGGTTCACAATTTTCATTGTACGTAATATTAAATTCCTTGATGGGATCAGGCATGTTCCAATCATTATCTATTGAAAAGGATTGCATTTCCTTTTCAAATAAATATTTAGGTATTGTATTGATCTCCAGCTGACTGCACAATATTCCATTTGTTTTCCATAGATGTGTAAGGTGGAACTTGCTATTGAAAACCTTAGCAAATTCAATTTTTGTCCTTTTTACAGTTAAACTTATATAATACACATCAGGTCAAACAACAGGGTGGTTAAAATTTCCCACCAAAGGCACAAGGTCTATTCTCAGTAGAATGATAACGAGAAGACTACCAGTTGGAATGGATCTTTGGGTAGTCATGAAATCATGAAATGTCATATTATTATAAGATACCGTGGATATGAAAAAAGTAATTCCTCTCACCATAATCTTGTAGGTGCATGTTCTTTCTTCCCATGGGAGATGAAATAGAGCTTAGAAGCATTAAAAACATATAATGTAGAAAGAGTCACAATATCCCCGTGGAATCACCATTTATTGGTGCCTAAAATAGTATCATGTTAAAATTTCTCAGTGTTCTGAAATTGCATCTCTCATTTGGCTTTGTTTCTAACCTCACAAAATAATTTGTTTCCATCTCATTGCTTTTTTGTACCTGTATTTTTTTATTTCAAACAAATCCAAGGAAATCTTTTCCTGAGAAATCTAAGCATAATTAGATTACATAGAATGAAGAATGATACAATTTTGAAATCACACAATTTGATCAGTTTTTATGCAACCGTGATTTCATTTGCAAATATGAGTATTATGGGGATGTTTGCATACATCAAGTGGTGATTATATATGTGTGTATGTTTGTTTTTGCAATTATAATTGTGTTGTATTTATTTCATGAATCAAGGAATAAACAAAGTAAAAATGACAAAAAACAAAAAATACATACAAAATTGTGTTAGATTTTATCATTCAAGCTAGCATTATATTAGGATATTTAATTGAGAGAATAACAAGCACAAAAATCAAACATAGGAGACAATGAACAAAGTATTTTTCCTCGGGGAAACCATAAATGGAGAAAACCTCGCAACTTCCTCTGAGATAGAATCAGCACCAAAAGTAAAAACCCAAAACAGTAAGATGATCTCCCGACCGCAGTAGCCTCTTTCTTTCTAGCCCCAACAACTTCTTCTTTCTCAGTTATGCGCTACAATTGAGTGTGAGTGAGTGTGTGATAAATAGAGAGGCTCACTCTCTATTTATACTAATTCCCGACTTGACAAAAACTCACTAAGGCCGAATTCTCTAGGAGAGTCTAATAACCCTAAGTCCCCAGAACTACGAGGACTTTAACCCTTGATCAATAGGAGGGTTACCCACAATGACTTTACATGACTTGTTTACATTATAGAAACTCCTGATAGGAACATCGGGGCATGACATGACTCAATTACATTACAGATACTTCCCGGAATAAACATCGGGGTACAATACATGAAATATAAAAGTGAATACATTCTGAAGTTACACATACATCAACACTCCCTCTTAACTAGGAAGGTATTCTCTCGACACAATTTGTCAGCACTGGTCTTCTTCTCAGGATAATCTTGTCATCTGCATCTACAAGCCATCTTCATCTTCAAGTCATCTTCATCTTGGATCTGGATCATCACTCGATCTGGATCATCATCACTGGATTTGGATCATCACTCGATCTGGATCATCACAAGGACATCATCACTGGATCTAGATCATCACTCGATCTAGATCATCACTGCTGAGTCTGAATCATCACAGAGACATCATCACTTGTGATATCTCATGATTCTTCTCGTCACATTAAGTTCTACAGAGCCAGCCCTTTTTCATGCTGGTTGTAGGCCTAGCCTCCATGTAGGTCTTATTCAACGCTTATATCTGACCCTAAGTCAAAATGGCTAGCACTCACATCTGACCATGAGAGGAACACATCCAACACCATGTCAGAAAGGCATAGCACTTACATTCACCAGCATGATAGGACACAACTACTATCATCTGTGAAGAGGCACAGCACTCGCATCCACCAGCATGATAGGACACAACTACTATCATCTATGGAAAGGCACATCACTTACAATCACTAGCATGATAGGACACAACTACTATCATCTATGAAAAGGCACAACACTTATAATCACCAGCATGGTAGGACACACCTACTAACATCTGTGAAAAAGCTCAGCACTCACATCCACCAGCATGATAGGACACAACTACTATCATCTGTGGAAAGGCTCAGCACTCACATCCACCAGCATGATAGCACACAACTACTATCATCTGTGGAAAGGAACTACACTTACATATGATCATGTGGGAACCAATCCTACAGTCACATCAAAATGGCCCTCAACCCTAGGTTGAGGATTGTTGGTAACTGACCAAGTAACTCCATTCAGAGAATGGAAATATCCCTTATATATGATCATGTAGGAACAATTCCTATAGTCACATCAGAATGGCTCTCAGCCCTAGGCTGAGGATTCCTGGTAACTGACCAGGTACCTCCATTCAGAGAATGGAAATAGACCTTATATCTAACTATGTAGGAAAAAATCCTACAGTCACATCAGAATGGATCAGGACTCACATATGACATGGAAGGAACCAATCCTCTCACCATGACAGAATGGCTCAGCCCTTACATCTGACCATGGAAGGAACTAATCCTCTTACCATGTCAGAATGGCTCATAGACTCGTCACTTCCCCTTGGGGGAAACCTTGATATAGAGAACACCAAGCTTCTCCCTGAAGTACTCAAACTTCATTCTGGCCAATGGCTTCATCAACACATCAGCTATATGTTCGATCGTCGCAACATACTAGAGCTTCACTGCTCCTCTCTACACCATATCCCTGATATAGTGAAATTTGATCTCGATATGCTTCAACTAGTCATGGAACACCAGGGTCGCCGACAACTTCACACAACTCTGGTTGTCACAATATATACACGTAGCATCTATATGGATATCAAATAAATCATACAGTAGCTTCCTCATCCACACTGCCTCACAACTGGCTGAACAAGCTACGACATACTCTGCTTCAGTTGTACTCAATGCCACACAGGATTGCTTCCTGCTAAACCAAGAGATCACACCTGATCCCATACTGAAGAAACACCCTGAAGTGCTCTTCCTATCGATGGCACTGCCTGCCCAATCTGAATCAACATTACCATCCAGGATAATCTTCTGATTTGCCTCATACTTGAGCCCACAATCAACTGTACCCCTCACGTACCTCAGAATATGCTTTGCAGCAATCAAGTGAACATGTCTCGGATCTGTCAAGAATTGGCTCAAGGTGTTCATAGCAAAGCAAATATCTGGTCTTGTGTTCATTAGGTACATCAGGGACCCAATCATCTGATGATACATCATAGCATCAACTAACTCTGATGAAGCATCACTCAATAGATTCAGGTTCGATGCCATAGGTGTGGTCATGGCCTTGCAATCCATCATCCCAAACCTCTACAGGATCTCTACCGTATACTTCCCTTGTCCCAGGGAAATTTCATCTACATTCTGCCACACATCCATGCCTAGAAAATAGTGCATCATACCCAAGTCCTTCATTTTGAACTCAGCAACAAGATTCCTCTTCGTATCAGTAATCAACCCATCCATACCTGTTACAAACAGATCATCTACATATAGTAGGAGTATCACTGTGTTACCATCTTCAACCTTGTAGTAAAGGTTGGAATCCGCTTTACTCTTGGTAAAGCCCAAACTGGATAGAAGGCTGTCAATTCTGTCATACCATGTCCTGGGTGCCTGTTTCAAACCATATAGGTCTTTCTTCAATTTACACACATGAGTCTCCCTGTCATGTGTCTCAAAACTGAGTGGATGCTCCACATACACTTCCTCTACCACTACACCATTCAAGAAAGCAGTTTTAACATCCATCTGGTGTATCTTCCATTTCATCACTGCAGCCAGAGCAAGTACTAATATGATGGAAGTGTATCTGGTTATAGGTGAAAAAGTTTCTTCATAATCTATTCCTTCTTTCTGGGAGAAGCCATGAGCCACAAGTCTTGCTTTATATTTCTCTATGCTACCATCTGCAGCATGCTTGATCTTGTAGGTCCATTTGGAAGTTACAATAGACTTCCCTTTTGGTCTTGGGACAACATCCCAAACATCATTCTTCATGATCGATTGATACTCTTTGATCATAGCATCCTTCCATTCTTTCCTTTATGTCGCTTCTTCATAGTTGGAAGGTTCTTTATCGATGAAGTCACATAATAAGGCTACATAACCATAGCAAAACCTGGTTCTTTTTCTTTCTCTGTGATTTTGTTCTGGAGCCCCATATCTTTTTGTACCTTGGATAGCTTCTCGTACCCAAGCAGGTTTCCTCTTGTGAGGATTCTTCTCCTGAGGTGGATCTACAAGTTCTTGAGGTTCTTCTAATTCTCGATCTTCTTCTTGATATTCTTCGTTCATGGTTGTGTCATGAATTCTAGGTGCTTCTGTTTCTTCAGGTTCTTCAGCAGGTCTCTTTTTGGATTTGTTGTAAGCTGGGTCTTCGTCAAATGTTACATCCCTGCTGATGTTGATCTTCTTGAATCCTGGGAAGTATATTTTGTAAGCCTTCGAGCTTTCAGAGTATCCCACAAATATACACTTCCTTCCTGAAGGATCTAACTTTGTCCTCTTTTATTTTGGAATGTGTATGTACACTGGACAACCGAATATTCTGATATGGCTGACTTCTAGTTTATGGCCGGAAAAGTCTTCTTCAGGTGTCTTGTTCTTGAGTACTTTGTGTGGATTATGGTGTTGTACATACAATGTTGTCCTGGCAGCTTCTACCCATAGATGCATGGGAAGATCTTGCTCATGAAGCATAGCCCTTGTAGCTTCCATGATCGTTCTATTCTTCCTTTCTGCAACTCCATTCTATTGTGGATTATATGGAGTAGTTAACTCCCTCTTAATTCCTGAATCTTTGCATAATTCTTTGAATTCATTTGATGTGAATTATCCACCATTATCTGATCGAAAGGTTTTGACCTTCTTTTCTGTGTGGTTCTCGAACAAGGCTTTGAATTACTTGAATTTGCTAAATACCTCATCTTTGTTCTTCATGAAGTATATCCATGTCTTCCTAGAAAAATCATCAATAAAAGAAACATAGTATACATACCCTCTTAATGAACTGGATGACATCAGACCGCATACATCAGAGTGAATGATTTCCAAGATTCCTTTTTCCTTTCTCTCGCTACTTGGAAATGTTTTCTTTTTGTTCTTTCCTTTCGCAAATCCTTTGCAAACTCCATCATGTTTTGCCTGAATTTCTGGAAGACCTTCAATAGCTTAGCTTGCAAGTGGTAGTGCTCTGTAGTGCACATGTGCAAGCCTTCTATGCCAAAGTTCATTTCGCTCTACTGTGTCTTGGACCAAATCTTGTTTTGGATGGCCCTTCAATTTGTATAGACCTCCCTCTTGTTCCCCAATTACTACTGCATCATTAATAGTCTTTGCCTTTGGCCACATGATAACCTGGCCATCTATAAATGCAACTCTCATGCCTTTTGCATCTAATGCAGATATGGAGAGGAGTTTCTTCTTTAGTCCTAGTACAAACAATACATCTTCCATCTTCATAGACTTTCCAGAGTCTAGCTTATAATAGGATTCCCTACTACCTTTTCTTGGATACTGGTAGTCATCTCCAAGTTTCACCTTGTGGGGTGATTCATGTTCTGATAGTTTCACAAAGGACTCTTTGAACCCTTTCATATGTTTGGAAGCCCCACTATCTATAATCCAATCATTGCTTCCATGTGTGATGTTTCCCATGAGAGCGAAAATCATGAACTATTCTTCATCACTTTCTTGTCTATTTCTCTTTGTGGAAGGTTCATCATCCTCTGCAGGATGAGCATGATGTCTTCTCTTGTTTCCCTTTTTCTTATTTTTGCTTTTAGGACAATCTTTTGCAAAGTGTCATACTTCATCATATGTATAACATTTGATTCTAGACAAATCTTTTCTAGTGTTATTTTTATGGAAATGCTTACCTCTGGAGTGATGAGAACTTATTTTGCTTTTCTTGGAGTGAACTATGAGAGCTTGATCTTCACTTTCCATATTTTCTTCTCGAGCTTCTATCTGAGCTTCTTCTTCAGAGCATTCTTACCATAGTCTACTAAATTTGACTAGCTTCTTTCTGGCACAGATCCCTTGAATAAAGGAGTCCCATGATCTAGGGAGACCATTCAAGGTGGTCATCACAATCTCTGAATTCTCCACTTCTTCATCTACTACTTCCAGTTGTTCCTTGATCTAAGAGACCCTTGTAAAGTAAGACTGGATGGTCTCTGCATTTTGGATCTTTACATTCTTTAGGTGGTTTCTCAGAGTCATCTTCTGGTTTATGTTCTTCCCTTCAAACAGTTTTGTCAAGGCATCAACAATAGCTTTAGGTGTCTTTAGGGAGGACCCCTGTGGTATGAGGTGATCCTTGATTGAATCAAAAATAATCCTCTTAGCCATGACCAATTTATTCTTGTGTAAGGCCTTAGCATCATCTCCCTCTGGAAATGGAACCTCCTCATTGATATAGGAGTCCAACTCATTTTCTTCCAGGACCAGGGAGATCCTATACTTCTAGGATCAGAAGTTATCAACTCCCTCAAGATTTTCATCAAGCTTGGTATGATGAGAAATCTTAACTGAGAACCTCAAATGGAAATACAAAAGATTTAGATCTTACCAGGTCAAGATGTCGGATCTGAATCTGGAGCTAAATTTATGCAGTGCTGGTTCAGGAGCAGATTAGGGTTTGGATTTCCCAGAGTTTTGTCCAACCAAATTCTTTGATATTGATCTCTAAAGTTTGATTTTGAGGAGGAGATCAATATAGGCCTGGTCTCACTCAAAAATTCCACTTCTGTGGAAAGCCCTAATTTCCGGTAGTAGTGTCGGGTCAAAAATTGAAAATGCTCAGAATCAAATTCTGCTTCGACAGAAAGATGCGCCCTAGGGAGGAGAGCTAGTCCAACCTTCTTTTGCTGAAAATCTATGGAGAGAGATCCAAAAGTAGGAAACCCTAGTTTCCACAGCTGCACAGTGTCTTCTTCTCAGGTTAGCTCCGATTCTAAGTTAGATTTTATCATTCAAGATAGCATTATATTAGGATATTTAACTGAGAGAATAACAAGCACAACAATCAAACATAAGAGACAATGAACACAGTGTTTTTCCTCGGGGAAACCATAAATGGAGAAAACCCCACAACTTCCTCTGAGATAGAATCAGCACCAAAAGTAAAACCCTAAAGCAGTAAGATGATCGCCCGACAGTAGTAGCATCTTTCTTTCTAGCCCCAGCAACTTCTTCGTTCTCGGCTATGAGACACAACTGAGTGTGAGTGAGTCTGTGATAAATAGAGAGGCTCACTCTCTATTTATACTAATTCCCGACTTGACAATAACTCACTAAGGCTGACTTCTCTAGGATATTCTAATAACCCTAGGGCCCCGGAACTACGGGGACTTTAACCATTGATCAATAGGAGGGTTACCCACAATGACTTGGCATCACTTGTTTACATTATAGAAACTCCCGATAGGAACATCGTGGCATGACATGACTCAATTACATTACAGATACTTCCAGAATAAAAATCAGGGTACAATACATGAAATATACAAGTGAATACATTCCGAAGTTACACATACATCAACAATTTGGCAACAAATCATGCATCGTAATGTGTATTGTGTTGGGTGCATTTCTTGGTTAAAATACATATGGTGGAAAATTTATGGACCTTGTGAACCCTCAGCAAAGTCGAATGATATGATATCTTATTGTTTGCAAACGATATGTGGTACCGGATATGGATTGTAAACTTTATGTATAATGACATTGATAAAATTGGAAACACTTCAATTAATGGAAAACAAAGGTTTTAATATATGATATATGGTGGACGAGGACATTGTTATGGGATACATTGTGAGGTTTAAAGTTTTGTAAAACCTAAGTTTACTTTTTGACAGGTGTGCACTCTAGTTGAACTAATTTACTTATTCTTTTCATTAAAGGCTAGTTGCATTGAGAGTGGCCAGGTGATCTTAGTTCAGTGTGGAAGATATGTTATCACGCAATGTTCTCAAAATAAAAAATAATTATAAAATTATAAAAAATTAAGAAAAAATTACCTCAATAAATTTGGTCCTTAATAGATATGGGTTGAATATGAATCTATGTTGATTGGTAAACAATGGATAGGGATAGTGTGGCATTGATCTTTAAAATGTTGGATCTTGTGACATATGGCAATGATATCCAACTTGAATTCTACCACCACCCCTACCTTGCATGCTTCAGCAGCTCATGGTAAATTTTGAGTTTAATGCTTTGGATTTATTCGTTTCTTCGTCATTGTGATGTTGGTTTAGTTGGGATCAAGGGCTCTGCTCAACATTTGTTTCCTCTATCATTATCTCTGAGAAAATACTTTGTAAAATTTTACTTGGTTGTAACTCTTATCAAGGCACACAAATTTGGTAAAATATTGAGAGCTAGACGTTGGTGCATATTGTTTCTTGGACCTAGGGTGGCATTAACTATTAACAGACCTAGAAAAGGTGATCCCGAATTAGGTAAGCATACAATGATATTTCATGGTTTGATTGTTTGTTATGTCAATGCTTTGATCAAATTTGAAATGTCTTAGTTAGATACCCTAAATTTTTGTTTTTTAAAATGAAATCCCAGTTATATTTTTGAAAAAAACCCAATCATATTCTAGTTTTTATGAAGTATACAATTGTTACTTCTCTTACATCAGAACATGAATTATGGTTTCTTTCTTTGACACAATAATGCTCGACTCCTTCAAACTTTTTTTCCCAGTTGGTGCCAAGTATATACCTTCCATTTAGCCCAGTTATATACATGTAAATTCATGACCACTAAAGAGCCCACATAGTTATGGAAACCTCTGTGTTGAAAAATAAAAGCATTGGATTACATTTTGTACTCAGTTCTTCATACTTATTATTTCACATGCATATCTGTGTGTGTGTATATATATATATAAAGCACTTTCTATTAAAATGAATACCCAGTCAACCTATATTATTAATTCACTTCACTCATTCTTTGTCATTTAAAAAAAAAATTGAATATAATATGGTCACTCCACACTTTTTCGATCTATGTCATGGTATATGATAGTATTATTCTTGAAGCCGGGACTACCAGTCTATTTTCATTTCTACACAATGATGTATGGGACTGCTCCCATTGAACATATGATCATCTTGTTTATGTGATCACTCACACGACATTTTTTTAATACCTCAATACATATTACACCTATATTTGTCATTAGATATGCAACTATTCATTTCCTCGTCCCCGTGTAGCTATATATGCAACCAATCTAGATGTGGCCATGTTCTTAAGCAAGTCTTGTTGAAACTATTTAATGAGGCATATTTCATCATAAAATGCATGCTTAGAATGGAATTTTAAAGGTTGTCCTATCAAATTATATGCTTAGATTATGTGCTACATTCCTTTCTTAGCACTACATATAAACCCTTTTCCTAATCCATTCCTCATTAAACCTCCACAATGTCCCTACATGCAAGCTATGGCAATTCAATTTGATTAAATGCACTTATTAGTATGTTCAATTATAAAAATAAAATGAGTGGTTTAGTGATATCATTTGGTTGCTTATTATTTTCAGACTTAGCTGAACATTTATATTATGGCATATCAGTGATTTTATTTACGGGGCTTGATATATGTTGCATATGATGTGGAGATGCAATTTTATAATGTAATGTGGCACTTGTTGTATGATTTGAATAAACAGTTTATGATATGACTTATTGATTGTTTCAAAAGATACATTTTTTTTCAGCCAGGGATCAAAGAGACCAAGCAAGGGTAGAGGGAATGGAAAAAAAAATCATGAGCACAATGGAAGATTAGTGTGTCAGGTCTGGACATGTCCATAGGAATACACAATGGGCTTCTACAAGACCTGAGATTTCCTTTGAAGGCCTTCATTCAAAAATTTTGTGGTTGTGTTTAAAAGGTAAAGGAAAAATGAAATATAGAATGAAACAAAAAGAAAATAGAAATCATAGCAATGAAAGAGTGATCAAATAAGAACTGTATGGGGAAACTCACTGAGGCTTCAAATAGTTGTCTCTACCATTGCAAGATGATTAGGATGCCATCATACCAGCACACTTCAACATATTGATTATTAAAATACAAAGAGTTATAGGAACAAACAATATTTACCAGAACTTTCAAAAGCAATACAAGATCTCTCCTAGTGGTGTCGGATCTCTACCAATTTATGCATAGACACCGTGGAATTGTAAGGATCCACCACTGTGTTAGACACTTTGGGTGAAGGGAAACCAGAAAAAGTGAGCATAGAGTCTATGCCAAAAGCACTTTGCTCTAACATATATATTGAGCTAGAAGAGCAGGACTAGGCCCAAGCCTCCTCATCTACTCACCGAAGTGGACTCACCATTTCCTTGACAAGGTCCACACCAGGTAGGATTGTTTCTTCGTCTATGCCTCCCTACTCAAGGTCAACGAAATAACACATGCTATCGAACTTCTGTCTTGTTCATCACCCTTGGATACACATTTGTTTGGTTTACCGACTTAAGGGAAACAAGACTTTTTTAGCGCCACATTGGCCCAAAGAACTATGGCATACCCATATTTGTCCTAGATTCCCCTTGTCTTGTTCAAAATATAGTTTCATACCAAGATCTTGTTGAATGCCCAGATCCAAAAGATCCAAAGCCTTAATCATATCCAAATTCTGTCAGGGTACTCTTCTCTAATATTGAACACCATAAGTGTTCCCATCCCGCATCTAGTACATCCTCCCAATGAGTAACAAAACAAACCCTCCAACATATTCACAACTAAAAGCATATATTTCAAAAAACAAAAGAACGAGGGTTTGAAAATGAAAGATACTTACATTGGAGCCAATCACAACTCTAGGCTTGCTTCCTCACGACGTCAAGCACGGAATCGATGAGCCCATATCCCTCGGTGTAATGGCCCTTGGCCCAATTGTTTCCAATCCCATAATGGCCAAAAATGAAGTTGTCAGGATTGAAGTCATGACAATATCACTCGGTCCTCATGTTATCCATCCATATCCATGAGCATAGCATGAGGAGAAAATCTCCCACAGATCACCTCATTGAGGTAGACATTAACCCTTTCAAGTTGTAGATCAGAAGTGTCGTGGTATATCCTAGTGGGGTCAATGTCATGCTCATCATAAACAGCCTCCCAAAACTTGGCACCAATCAGGTTGCCACATTGACTACCATGGATGTGCTCTATCAGTTCAGCATTGATAGTGGAAGCATTGATGGTTTTTATGGATCCTGGTTTTGGTTTGGAGAGAGATGATATAAGTTCACGTGCCATAGGTTGTTATCAGTCTTCTTTATATGTGGATTTTGTGTTTTTTTCACAATATTATATTATAAGCTTGGTATATATATAGATAGATAGATAGATAGATAGATAGATATATTACGTTTTTTATATATTTTTTGTGTATTTGTTTTTCACAGTAATATATTATAAACTTGTTTTCATAACATATATATATATTGTTCTGTTTTTAATTTATATGTGTTTATATTATTATATTAATGTTTAGTTTTTGTTTTATATAATATATGTTATTTATATAATATATGTTATTTATATATATATATATATATATATATATATATATATATATATATGATGATGATGAAATATATACAAATTGTGGAGAGTTGAGTGAACATTATTGAGGGGATGAACCGACAAGCCACACCTTTAGATTGGTCCCACACACCAGTATGCACACCCAGAGAGAGGGGCACTAAGCACTAGATAAAGGACACAGCTACCAATTTATCATGACCTAGAACCTTTGGCTGTAGGCCCCTATCTAGATAAAGATCCTACATTTTATCCCATTGGATCAGCAACATCCTCAACAAAGGATAAAGGAAGTAGACATTTTTTACTTCACTCGACAATAGGTGTTCTAGGAGCTAGGGTACAGTGACCCTGATTGATAAACATGGTTATAAAATTAGGGCTATGGGGTATGTTGATGGTTACAATGACTATAGTCGACAGTAATGATGATCAATTTGGTGTTTCGCAGATAGGACGTCGCCATGATCAATATACATAGGAACTTATAATTTCATGTCAATTAAATATATAGTGTAACCTAAAAAAGATTACCTATGGTCATGACTTAACTGACTTAAATATTAGAATCATGGTAACTCTTTTTTTTTTAAGAATTTTACGAAATGGGGGGATTTTTTTCTTTTCAAAATGGAGGATATTGATGATGTTTTACAGGGGAGACACTCGAAGGGAACTTTATAGCTTTCCAAACTCAATATCTAGGAGAACCATGATGAGTGGATGCATATGGAGAATTAATTATATTTGAGGTTGTGAAATTAACAATTTTTAGCTAACATGATGACACAAATTACATGAACTTGTCAAAACTTTAACAGGTTGTCAATGTTAGAATATAATCCGTTAGGGATTATAATATTGTAAATAAATAAATAGGAATAGTTGGAAGCCGAAAAGGCTGGACGGAAGGTGAAATAAACCGTCACATGAATGTATAAATGAATGCTTAGCCATGAATAGATGAATCGAATCGGGAGTTATTACCAACAAGTGGTATCAGAGCAGGGTTGTCTGCCATAACTCCTGCCTGCTGCATGTTGTTCTGGCATTCTGCAATTCTGCACCCTCCTGGCTGCCAAATTGCCCATTGCCAGTCTGCCCCTGCGCACATTCATTATGTGCGATTATTTTCTGCTCATACATTTGATACCTAACCCTAACGCTTCATCTCCTCCATGCCTAGTGCTGCGTTGAATGAATTATGGTTGTCTCGGCCACAGTCTCAGTGCTGAGTCTCAGCTAGAATGTCTGGCCTGCAATGTCTCGGCCACATACTGCTTTTTAGGGTTTCCTTCTCGCCCCCTTGTCTTAGAACCCAAATCTGAAGACTGCGCCTGGAGAGATAATGTATTGATATACATTATGTTGGAACTGTGTAAACCCTAACGCCTGCGTGGAGTCACGACTATAAAATCTGTGCTGAAATTTGATGTGTTGGAGCTGTGCTGCATTCACAAGTTGGTGTTCAAGACTTATGCCTCCATTTCATGAGTGAAGCTGCGATCTGTTGAAGAGACACAGTACTTATTGCTGCGACCTGCAATGGTATCTAATATATACTGGTGTAAAGGCTGAGTGTGCTGTTGATGGTATATAATTTGCTGCGATTTCATCTGCGTGGAGCTGTAAAGACTACATTGGAGCCCACCATGGGGCACTGCCTGCGTGTAGCGTTGTAAGCTGGTGATAATACACTGTGTGATTGCATACTGGTGAATGAGATCGCTGGTGAATGAGACTGCATGGTATATTAGATCGCTGGTGAATGAGATCGCTGGTGAATGCGTTGCAAACTGATATAAAAATATATGTTGAAGGCTGCAATATCGTGAGGCTGCGTGGAGAAGAAATGATTGTGTGACTACTGAATGTGTGATAATCTCGTGACTACTGAAATTGTGAGTGCTGTCTGAAGACTGTAGACTGCGTGAAGCCTGAAGCTGGAGCTGCCTGCGTTTTGAAGAAGCCCACCGAGCTGAACCCTAATTTTTGCCTAGTGCGGTGAGCGTGGAATATCCTGTCTGTTGTGTGATTTATGCTCAAATATCTGAAGTGAAATATATATCTGTGTTGGAGATAATGCTTTTTGGGAACGCATAAACCCTAATTTACCCTAATTTTTAGCTTGTAATGTGTAAGCATCCTCCAGTCTGTAAAATTGCGGTGGTGCTCTTGATTGAAGCTGCGTGCAATCATTGCTGGAGTTGTCTGCTGGAGAAAGAAATAATGTATGCGTTGGAGACTTATTAATGTAGAATTCTAATCCTATAGACGGAACGAAGGATAAGCTCTTCGTTACTGGCAAAGTGGGATTCGTAAAAGAAGCACCGGTGTTAAATATGAGGGGATTTAAGTTATATTGCAAGAGTCGACTGATCGTTGTATAATTTGCTGAGACTGATGCGTTGATATATATCTGCGTGGACTGCGACTTGTAGATGCTTCGTATTGAGATATTCACCATGCTGCGTTGATATTGAGACAGAGAGCTCGTCTTGGTGATATATCATAGATATATTAAGTGACTGATATATGCGTTGATTTATTGTGTTGAAGAGCCTGCGCTGGAGATTAATATAATGCATATGTTATATATTGCGACTGATATATGCTGATGGCACACGAATGAAGAGTTGAAGCTGCTTGCAATCAATGTTGAAGCTAGCTGAAGCCTGAAGCCTGTGTGTGCCTGCCGTGAAGCTGTGCCTGAATGAAGCCTGTAAAGCTGTGAAACTGCGTGAAGGTAAACTCTTGGAGCTGGAATTGTTTGTGACAGTTGACACAAAACCTAATTTTGCCCTATTTTTTGTGCATAAATTCTGTAAACATGTTCATTTGTGGAGAGTGAAAGAGGCCGTGAATGCTGTGTATAAGTCACGAATGATGAGGTTGTTGTATGAGCCTCAGATTGTTGTATGATCCATGATGTTTGATGAGTTGCCACTGCTATGAATTTGATGCTGCGATTTTGAATTTAACCCTGGAACATTGCTGGGACATCCTTCAGCTGTCTGCATTGGCGGAATTACCCATTGCATAAGACTGTGAAGGCTGCGAATTGGTACTGAATTTCTTCTCCTTGAATTGCTGCGACTTGAAGCTGCGATACTATTATTGTATCTCTTTAAAACCTGAAGTTGCATTGTACACCTTGGCAGAGACTGTAGACCTGCAAGGTTTTTTTTTTTGTCATATCAAGTTTATTATTGTAAATTACACAAAGAATTGTAAAGATGTACTCTTTGGCATCTAGTATTTGTGCTGCCCTAGCTTGCAAAGACCAATCCAAAGACCCTTCCAAGGGAGATTGCGGCAAAGAGAGAGGCAAAAGAAGAAGAAATTTCAGAGGCAGAGGGGGCAGAAGCAAAAGAT